>ANSM01006369.1:0-23899 GCA_000347735.1 Cercospora canescens BHU | reverse complement strand
GGCAGATGCCGTCGGCGGACGTCGGTGGCGTCGACGACGGCGGTGGCGATGACTATAGCAGGCAGTGCTGGTATCGGGCTGGTGGAGCGGACAAGTTCGTCGCTGGCTACAGCGCTGCAATGCTGCACAAGCGCACCGACTCACGTGACTGCTGGTCGGACAAAGATGCTCTCATTGAGCGGAAGAGGTGGGCATGGCTACTCTGGACAAAGACCCAGGTACGGGAACGATCACTGCTATGCCCTCGCCTTTATCATTGGACAAAAGCGCGTGAATCGCCCCTTTGTCACCACAACGCATTGTATTGCGCCTGTGTTCAGATCCGTCTATATGAGTGCTGTAGTCTGCCCAGCAACCGCGTCACGCATCAATTTTCAGAACACGATTCATCAGCACACCTTTACCACGAATTAATTGACATCACCAAAATGCGCTTCGAGATTACAGCTATCCTCGCCGCTACCGGTGCGCTGGCCGCGCCATTTATCCCCAACACCACCACCCAGTCTCCAGCCGAGCTCGTTGCGCGCGGCAGTGCCCTCGCGCCAGACACTTCCAGCTGCAAAGGCTACAGAAATTCTTTCTGGGACATCAATCAGTCCATCTATCAAGTCACCATTGGTCGTCCATACTTGGGCGGTTCCAGGTGCGGCCTCATTGAGGACAAGGTTTCCAAAGTCTTCCATGTGGATGGCTTCAAGTGCAAAGGCGCAAAGGACAACAAGAACACCATCATCCAGATCAAGAGTAACATGGACGATCAGAACCTGTCACACGTCAACCAAGGCTTGAAGAACGCTTATCCTGAGATCGACTTCGACTGTCCAGCACATTCGCTCGACATGCAGTAAGTGAATTCTTCATTTGGGGTCGTTCATACGAGGTAAAGAGTAGATGTCGCAAACTGTCTGGCATTCAAAGACAACGTCTTTCTTTCCAGAATAATCAAAGCAAGTATCTCAGAATGTTTCTTTGCAATTGCCAATTCACGTTCATGTCCTCAGAATTCACTCGCTGCTCTTTCCAGTCCACTCTGTCCTCAATTCATACTGTCCTCACCAACTCTAAACCAATTTCGATCCTGCTTCTGGTACACAATGTCCTCAACAAGCAGCAAGAAAATTTCATCGCTCACGACGCTCTATATACTACAGTGCGTGCCTCACACTCCTCATCTCCTCGCACTGTCTCCCAACCACACATCACATCCACGCTGCCAGACCACCAACCCCACAGCTCAGACTCCACAAACAACTTCCAGAGAACAACAACGCCACAAAGACCTCTCACAATACGTCCCCGCGACCATGGATCCCGAAAGCGCCACTTCCCTGCTTACCGAGGTGCCATACATCCACCTCTTCCAAACCACCCTACAACTCAACCCCAAATCCATCCTCCGCGCCAAACTGCAAGTCCTCTACCAACAGTACGACGCGCTGGATAGCCTGAGTGACGAGCAGTGGGATGACGCGAGAGAACGGGAGCTGGACATCGTTCTCCGAAGAATCGAAGCGGGAGAGTGGTTGGAGGAGGAGATGGAGGCTCGCAAGCAGGATCGAGTTCTGGATCCGACGCTCTGGAATATCGTTGGATGTGAAGGTCTCAGAAGGACAAGATGAATGCTTGAGATGAAGAAATGAGATTTTACGAGAATAGATTTATGGTAGATGATGATGATTAAGTGGAAAGATACAGTACCCCACGCGCTTCCATTGATTTGTTGATTATTTTCCAATTTTCGATGGCTGTCGCGCTCTGTCGTGCGCTATGTTCTCCCGCTCTTGTTGATCAATTTGACAAGGCGAAACCACAACAGCCCGCTCATCGAGCAGGACTTGACGATCGGAGCCATCCAGCCCCGGATATCGCCCTCCTGTCCGAGCTTGCTTAATGATGCTCGCTGTTTGCTACAATCGCTTTGCGTCCCCCAGCCACGTAGAGTGGCGGCGTTGAAGCCCATCGCAAGTGCTAATCAAGAAGAGGGAATGCCGTCTTAACGGCATTGCTTTTTCCAAGCTACTGGCGGGTAACTGATCGACGCCCGGTAGTGTTTGATTGCCTCGAACAGGACGAGAAATCTTCATATTTTGCTGAGCCGGAGGCATGTGATGATGGATTTGTGCTTTGGCTGCACTACGGCCAGATCCCATTCCGACTCCATCTTGACAGCGAAGCCAACGGCGGTAAAAGAATCATTCGTGGCACTGGTAAGATCCCCTGGAGAGGTTCCGTCCTTCGACAATTTGAAATGTTCCTTGTCCAGATATGCAAGTTCTGGCACGATTTCGGCTTGGAATCTGTCTTCTTTGCAGTGGCTGGAGACTGCAGGAGGCCGAGAAAGTGGCAGATTAGCTGATCGTTCGGTCGCGATAGTGCTTTGTTCACTTGTCTGACAGCAAAGGGAGCCAAGCCCGGGCGTTTGAAGGTCCAGGAGGATATTTCTGGGTGAAGACTTCACGCGCTCGGCACCTGGTGGCTGAAGCTTCTGAACGAGCGATGTTCTGCTCCAGGCGCTGCTCCTCCATCCTCGTGGCTGCTTTCTTCTGTTTCTCGTGGAAGCGGTACCTGGCAACTCGTCCACTGGATAGCTCCAGTACTCATGTCTCTGCCTTCGGGCCGCTCCTGGTACGTTTGCATCACCGCCGATTTGGAGTCTGGGCCCTTTCTTTGGAGGCTTGCGGTGGGACTGGGTGTGTGGTCAATATAAAGTCTGGTGCTGGCATTTTGACGGCCTTCGAGCTGCTCTGCGACTCTGGAGCAGGCATCTGCTGCATGGTGTGCTGGGGAAGCAGGTACGTCTATGTAGAAGCACCACTGTCACGGGTGCAGTCGTAGGCGGCGAGCAGCTCCGGGAGTGTCTGCCTTTTGGCCCAATGTAGCAAGACAGGCTTGCGCAAATTCTCCTCTCGCATGGCAGACGGCCAGTTGTTCTCGACTTCCTTGCGCTGCACATTTTCCACTGCTCTTAGGGTTGATCGTTGTTGCGGACGGTTGGCAAGGAGTAATGCGATGGCTAGGTGAATGTACAGGATTGAAGAAGAGACACTTCACACGCTGTTGTCCTTCCTTTGTTTCGCTTGGGCATATAGTGACATTCCCACGTATCATTGGTCTAGTCGCCTCCCGTTGCTCAGCTTTTCCTCTTTTTGGCCCTTTCCGAAGCCTGCCTCGCTACGGCGCCAACGCTGATGGGAAATCGAAGGCAGGGAGAAATTCGACATCGCAAGCATGCTGCTTCTTTTGATGCGATGAAAAACGCGAACATCACTTTCCGGGCACAGTTGCGTTCCTTGCTCCATGCAGCATTCATTGTGCAAGCTCGGCCGACTGGTTGAGCAGAGCGCTCTGTAGCAACGAAGAAATTGGAACCATGTTATGACATTGGCGAATTAGTCTACCCAGCATGCGCTCTGATGACCGCCGGCCCACGAGAGACCAGAATATGCGAGATTTGGTATACTGCCGCTCGCGGTCTTGCTGTATCCACGAGACTCCTCATGTTACCTCGCGGCGCCGATAAGTTTAGGCTAGCAGGTGCAGTCTTGCACTCTAAGAAGGCTCAGAAGAGCCATCGTGTTATAGGAGGAAGTTACAGGTTTCCCTGAAGTTTTGGTTGTGCACCATTGTAAGCGGAAGTGGCTAGCTCCGTTGCCATATACAGAGCTGGCCAGCTGCAGCGGGATACATCGACGTCACCTAGTAGGCTGAGATCAGGCAGGGATCGAAGAAGCCAAAGGAAACCCATATATAGCTGCTGAGTTGTACTTAGATAGTTGGTTGCGATCTTATCTTCCTCTAACTTCTGTGCGGGTCGTACGAATTCTCGGTACGCTTATGTCCAGTCCGCCGCATGTCCTCCATAGGCCGGTCTATCAGCTGGATCGAAATGGAGAGAACGAATACGGGAGCGGATATGGCGGCAAGGTCCACGTGGTGAGGTCGAGAACGAATTCCAATTCATTCGAGGAGTTGAAACGCGAGTGACCGTGGCACTGTTTATAAATCTTTCACCGCAGGCGCATCGTTCGCTCTCACGTTACCACGGACTATCATCAACCTTTGCATTGTTGATTTCCCTTCGAGAGAATCCGAAAATTTTATCATGTACTTTGTGCTACTCATCTTCACATGTTTACATTTGTTTGTCGTTGGTTATCCACATCTCTCCGTGCCTCAGACTGATAGAAGAAAAGCTGTTCCTGCGATCGGAACAAGCAATTCCACACTACATCCGAATCACTTCACGTGGAAGTCCCCAGGCTCAGGCGACTGTATCTACTATTGAGTTCTTTCTTCTATGATGGCGCCGGCTGATTAGGCGTAGTACGCTCTCCTTGTCCGACTCTCAACACACTGTCCAACCATGGCTTCATTCCTCATAACGGACGTAACATAACTCTTGAAACTTTAACCAGAGCCCTAAAAGACGCCATGAACATTGGACCTTCGATTACGCAAGAGGGATTCTCACGCGCCTTACCAGGTAATCCCGTCTTTAATGCCAGCGTAAACGTGCCCACAAGATCCCCCTAACCCCAAAAGTGCGCTGACGCAATAGTAATTCCTCGATCTGGACATGCTCCATGTACACAACATGATTGAACACGACGGCTCACTCTCTCGCAACGATGCAGTGTTCGATCAGAAGAATAGATTCGATGAGACAATCTTCAACAACCTCCTGTCCTATTTTGGAAATGAGACAAATTTGACTATGCAGTCGATGGCAAACGCCAGAGCTCGGCACGCCTTGGACATGAACAAATCGAACGATCTCTTCTCCATAACTTGGAGTCAAGTGCCTGTTATCCTGGGCGAGAATGCTATGATGCTAGCGGTATGGAACAAGGGCACTGGAGGGCCATCTGCAGATCCAATCGCTAGTAGGGCGTTCTACGAATACTTTTTCAGTAAGTTCAGGTGCCGAGTCTTTCAATCTCATGGGGTCGTGCAGCTGTCGGGATACACGCTTACACCCGTTGATAGGAAATGAAAGATTCCCAGTTGAGATAGGATGGTCGCCAGTTGACGAGGAAATCGATGGGGAAACCATCGGGTTGATTGTCCAGAAGATGCGAGAATTGAGCCCGGTCGACGTGCCGTTGGCTTTCAATCACAGATTGCCTGTTTAGTCATAGGGAGAAAGACATAAATTTATGCTCACTTCCGAATTCATCCACAATCCTTGGTTGTGGCGCTCGGCTTTTGCATAGTTTGAGGCTTAGACTGTCGTGGCCGGGATGGGGCGGCATGCACTCGTCGTGCTGATTGCTAGTCGAGCCCACGCTTACACTCACCGTTCTTCGTCGTATAAGTTCGTTCGCTGGTGTCTTTCCCCAACTCTTTTCTTGTGCGTAGAAGCAGCTGTCGTTTGAGTTGTCCAATTGGGGCATCGCTAAAGCACACGATGCCCGTCAGGCGATCGCACAAAAAGTCACGCTACGGATGCGACCAATGCAGGCAGGGCCACGTGAAATGCGATGAGGCAATACCTTGATGTTCCAGGTGTATCTCCCGTCAGCTTCCATGCTCTTACCGGAAGCGACTGTCGATGCTCAAGCAATTGGAGCAGCAGTCGTTACAGATGCCCTTGCCTCCCGCGTCAGCCAACTTGGAAATTCCCAGCCTCACTACAATTCCTTGTACGGCGACGATGGTCACTCTGGGCGACTCTGGCCTCAAAATACCGCCAATGAAAGAGTCGCCGGCGGTGATCACGAGACGCCGCGAACTGAAGCTCATGCATCACTGGTCTCGAAGCACATGCGACAGCTTCTCCAAGGAGATCAGCAGACATGTAAAAGATCACATCATTGGAACCGCATTGCAGCACGACTATCTCATGGAAGCAGTCCTTGCCCTCACATCAACGCATATTGCCAGTACAGCAACGCGGCCGGAGATTATTCACGAGTACACGGATGTCGCGCGAGACTATCAACACAGGGCAGTCGTTGGCTTGCGAAGAGCGCTCGACACCCTCTCTCCAGTGACATGTGACGCAATCTACATCTCGTCCAATATCCTTTTGATGTGCACCATGGTTTCGCCTTTTCTCCAGAACGATTCGGATAAGAATTTCCGTTCGACTACGGACGCAATGCTGGAGCTGAGCAGCTTTCTGCACGGCCTCAAGTCTGTTCTCGAAGTCCGCCGAGATTGGATCAACAGTGGACCGGTAGCGTACATGCTTGACACAAAGCTTCAGATCGGCTCAATTTCAGGGGGAGTGCCTTTTTTGGACGACATGCGGCGCGCAAATCTGGACAAGGACGAACACGAGGCACGCGCTGTTCTAGCACATGCGATGGAATTGCTTGAGAATGCTGTACAGGGAATTCGATTCGTTATCTCGTGGATTGTCAACATTCGACCCAAATTCTTCCAGATTTTCAGAGAAGGAGACGATCTCGCACTTGTGATCTTCATGCTATGGGGTGTTCGGCTGGATGGCTTGCCTGATCTGTGGTGGACTGAACTTTCCGGACGGCGGCTGGTGGACCAGGTCTCGAGTTTCATACTTGTCGAAAACAAGAAGTGGGTTCAAGTCACAGACTGGAGTCGATCGCAAGTCGGATTGTGCTCATTGCTGTCATGAACGACACGCAATCGGGAAGCGTGGCGAGCACAAGGGCTTCTGTCACAGGCCGACGTCTATGTTGGGCACGTTAATGCATGACCACCCGCCTACAATAGTCTCGCATTCATACGAGGTTGACATTCTACCGCATCCTCCCTATCAGTTATAACCAGCAATGCGGCACCCTGATTCCACTAAGACCGCCAAAGCCGGCATTCCCGGTCAGCATCTGCCTACCGTTCCTGTACTCGTTCTGCTTCGTTTAAGTTCTTGGCAAAGTTGTAGAGACGTTCTATAGAACACCACGGATACCATGACCCGTGCTACGATAGCATCCTCGCCCATATATGTCCCAATACACATTGTTATCATCAGCACTCATCCGCGACTCATCCGGCAACATTTGGGTCCAACGATACAAATTCTACGCTCACATTTCACGTTACAGCTCGCCAGCTCTGCTTCTATTGTTTTTACCCACGCTCTTTGGCGCAACACTTTGCTCTTCCTCAATGTCTGACTCTGAAGAGTACTACGACTATGTACCCTCTGTGGCCGCAGCAGGGATTTTCATCGCTATCTTCGCAATTCTGGCTTTGATACATCTCTACCAAACCATCAGAACACGCACGTGGTTTTGTATCCCATTTACTGTGGGGGCTGTGTGTAAGTCTTCCCTTCTAATCGTATCACCAAGCTTGATTCTAGTTGCTCGCTTCACTTCTGCACACTTCGTCACAGCCGGGGATGCTCACACTTCACAGTCCAAGTCATTGGCTACATCTGCCGTGCCGTAGGCAAAGAGAAACCGACCGCCCTCACACCCTACATCTTACAGGCTCTGTTGATTCTGCTCGCACCCATTCTGTTCGCCGCCTCGGTCTACATGTTCCTCGCGCGTATCATGAGAGCGACGAATGCCACACAGTACTCAATGATTCGCATCAGCTGGGTCACAAAACTGTTCGTCGGTGGAGACATACTGTGCTTTGTCATTCAAGGCGCGGGAGGAGGGATCCTGGCCGGGAGCGATAGTCAGACGTCTCAGGACCTCGGAAAAGCAGTCATTCTTGTGGGCTTATGCCTACAGATGGTGATCTTCGGGTTCTTCATCGTCGCCGCTGCGGTCTGGCAACGAAGAATGAGGAATCCCAAGGAGAGTGGGGTCACGTCATTCCGGTGGTTAATCTACCTACAGATGTTGTATGTTGTCAGTATCCTCATCACGCTTAGGAACCTGTTCAGGGTCATCGAGTATGCAATGGGCTGTAAGTGGACTTCCTCTGATTGTTCCGGGACGATTACTGAGAAAGCATAGCCGACGGATATCTTCTCGTGAACGAATGGCCCATCTACGTTTTCGACGCAGCGTTGATGGTCACAGTGTTGGCCATATGTACCAGGTGGTACGTTGCGGACGCGATGAGGATGGTGCAAGAGGAGGGCAATCATATGGAGATGATGACACAGCCTGATGCCAGCGACCGCGGGTGAACAGCATCCGCGACCGCAGTGTTACTCGATGCGCGTGATAGAAAATTGAATTATCCGTCTGCAAAGGCCATAAAGAGTGTGCTTCTGTACTCAGCAGTCACGCATGGCTCGGAGGATAAGGCGTAGAAACTTCAGCAGTGTGATATATCTCCTTCACATTTCGCGGTTCAACGACAACAAAGTAAGGCATCCAGGTCGTCAAATCTTGTCATCTCAAACCGAGGCACGCTGTTTTTTGTGATCGCCCTCTGACGCTCCAAGTTGTGATCTTAAAGCATACAACAATACTGCCAAGATACTAGCTAATAATTCTGGCCCTCTTGACGGGCATCATCTGAATATGTTAAGGGGACCAACGACTGCCTATGAATTCATCCCACTAGACCAACACTGGTGCTTGGTTAGCTAGGAATCAACAGGGGAGAGTCGAATAGTACAAACCCGCTTCGTAAAAAATTGAAATACGAGTGAACTGAATACGTCCAAGAAGTCCTGAACGTAAAAAGCTCTCAAAACCTTCCAAATTCAGCAGCATTCGATAACGGTCAGTAGAATGCCCTGAGCGCTTTGACTTGATCCGCAGACAAAGCCGCGCAGCCGAGTCGAATGTTCGTCTGGCTTTGCTCGACTTCATCGCAACTGACGTCACATGCATCAGGCTTTCCATCACGTCGTACAATGACAGGGCATTGGAAAGGAAAATAACAAGACTACATACATGTCCTCAAAATTCGGAGCAAGCAGTAGAAGTCGAGCGAAGCGGGGGTTTGGTATCTGTTACCAAAGCATATTGGACCAATCGATAGCTGCATTCTGCAAGTGTGGACTACTTTTGTGTTGCTCCACAATATTATCTCAAGGCTGAGCATAGCTATATCGCCTACCTATGATACGTGCAGCGGACTCTAAGAAGGAGATGCACGCATTGCATATGATACGTTGCGCGTATGACGTGGCTGAAATCCCGTGAAATTCACGGCCGTCAATAGGCCATCGATTCTGCGTGAATTGATGATGCGTGCGTTCTGAGTGTCGTTCGAATCGTCTCTGGAATCCAGATGGTGCTCTGCGAGATGCCGCTGCCTGAAGTATGTGTTGTGCATCCCGTTCTACCATCTCGATCGTCCATGTCCCGAGCGCCATCGATATACGAACCTGGAGATAATACTGCATGTTTTCGGTTATCCCTCGTTCCAGGCAGAAGCAGATGGTATTGAATTGCACTTCATATACATTGAGAAACACCGACCATTACCATTCAACCAATAGCGTTGTCTCGGACAGCTGAAGCGGGTTCGTACCATTCGACTCTCCCCTGTTAATTCCTGACTAACCAAGCATCAGTGTTGGTCTAGTGGTATGATTCTCGCTTAGGGCTCACCCTGAGAACAATCTGCGAGAGGTCCCCGGTTCAATCCCGGGATACCGCCTGAGTCTGCCCGGGTACAGCGATTCCTTTTTGTTCTGCATGGTTACATACGCACCGTGCGAACGGGGACATTTGGTGGTGCACTTTGGTATGTTTTCCGGCAGCGTGCCTCACCTACGCTTTTGACAGCAAATGTATCGCCACAAATCCACAGTGCTTTTTATTTACTGAATCATACACGGGTAAAAGCTTTGAGAAGTATCTGGTCATGTCCTGAGGCTAAAGTGGGGGATGTGTGGGCCGCTTCGCCTTCACCTTGCTGCCAAGACGGTCCGTGCGCTCTTTCAAAGATGAACGTGTTCGACTGCCGAAAAACGACAATCGCGCGCACAGTGCAGAAAGAAATCACTGACAGAAGAGTGATAGATTTTTGCGGAAGTTTCTGGTGGCATTTAATGCACGTTCATATATGCATCGTGGAAGGTGCACCAAGTGGTGACGATCTAACACAAGCGATGCAAAGCGAGCATGCCTTTTACTGAGACAGGACGTGCGAAGGCACTTTCGAATGTCCAAGAGACCACATGAAAGACCAGCGCACTATGCCATGAGTCTTTAGCTACACATTGTAGGGAACAATTTTCACATCTGCTGGTCGAATGTCTTGGCACTAATCCACTGCTTCCCAGGGCATGCCGGTCGACATTTTCGCCACTCTCAATAGACGTCAACCTTCAAGACTGACTTCATGTCGTGAGACAGACAATGCAGCATCTTTGAGTTTGGTTCGCGCAATCCCACAACGGCCATCAGCAAAGTTCCCACGACAGGCAAAGCAAGAGTCTATACCACTCGCCACGTTGCACACCACGGGATTCGTCCAAGCCGCGTAGCATGCATAAGCACAGGAGCTTGTCAGTACGCATACGCACCATAGCAATCGCCTATGCCTCTACGACAGCACTCTGATGCTGTGTTTCAGGGCAGTTCAAACCTTGCGTGCCTTTGATGAGTGCACACAGTCAAATTAGATTGCCAATTCGGATTTTCATTAACGCGATCAATCAACTGAGATTGCTCATTGGACTCTCTCCAAGCAGCCACACAAATCTCTGGAGTGTCCCGTCAGCCTTCCGATGCGGGCGGCCGGAAAGGGGGATCCTCACTCCCTGGCCTGCTGCAGTGTATGGCGTCGCATCGCACAGCGATATGCGGCACACTCCAAGCCTTGCATGCAGTCAGAACAATGAGAACATGGTGGCCACGCGACATCCACAGCCCTCGCGCTCGATGATGCTCCTTGCGTCTAGTAAGCTCAGGCCCTCGACTCGTGTCATCATGGAAGCGTGAAGCGATGCTCGCCGTGGCAGTGGGCGGCAGTATCACAGTCCTACCAGCTGCAGCCGTACCACAGTAGAGATGCACATCGGCCCCGCGATCTGCGGTCGTGGAAGATTGAAGGAAGACGCAGCCTGTCAGAGGGCGGCGGAGCTGATGTAAATAGCGTTTTGCGGGCCGCGCTAAACCCTGTGTGGCCATTTCCCACCCTCATCCGCGGCCAAGACCTGGGACCTCACCCAGGATAGCACAAATATTCTCTGTTTCGGGCGAGGCTTCCAGCGTGCGCCAGCAGGATGGATTCGATCGCTTGCGTGCGGCTGTCATACGCCGAAGGTTCTGACTTGATTTCGGAAGCAACCCTGCGATCCATGAGGGGCTTTTCTCATATACACGGCAGCCGGCTGGGCTGGTCCTAAGAAACGCCTTGCGTCTTTCCCACGCTCCACACAACATCCGCTCGCTCGTATGCAGTAATTGCTAATCAATATGTCACACACCCCCAGGTCGACGGTGGGAACCGTCAAGTCCTGGAACAGTCGCTATTCAGGATGGACTGATGATTCTTATGCCATGCAGAACAGAGGAATGGAGGAGGTAGAACGAGCGAAGCTGAGGCCACCACGAACTTCGAACGAGGACTTCCCATGGTTATCATCAGAGTTCGAGCCGATCAAAGCAGTACGAGATGCGAGAACAGCAACGCCGCCACAATGGTTTCGAGAAGGACAGAGCGCGAACAGAAATATTTCAACACGTTCGGGGCGATCAATGCAATCGGGACGTACGGGGAGAAGTGGTGCTCGCGAGAGTATCCTCGATCTGCATTTGATTGTGTCTGATCTCGATTACTACGCCGGTGCCGTGCACGATTACCAGGCGGACGAAGAAGCATCCTTCGAGGATGATCTCAAAGGGTGGGATGAAGAACAAGCGTCGGGCGACTGGCCACTCTCCGAGGGTGATGAGGGAAGCACATTTGGTCAAATTCAGATCATTCGCGATGCCTCACGAATGGGCAGGAACGGTACCGTCAAGCGCGGTGGCTCGCAGAAGCAGGGCAAGGGCGAGAAAGACTTCAATTTGGTGACTTGGGATGGAGCGGACGACCCGGCCAACCCAAAGAACTGGTCGAAACGTAAGCGATGGATGGCGACAATCACAGTGTCTCTCTTCACATTCATCTCGCCGGTGTCGAGTTCGATGGTTGCACCAGCTCTGGCTCAAGTACGTCAAGACCTCAATATGAACAGCATGTTCCTAGCGGAACTCTCGCTGTCTGTCTTCATCCTCGGCTTTGCGTTGGGGCCGCTGTTCCTCGGACCACTATCAGAACTCTTCGGGAGACGCATTGTGCTATTGTCCAGCAACGTCTTCTACTTTGCCTTCAACCTCGCTTGCGGCTTTGCGAACAACACCGGTGAGCTCGTCGCGTTTCGGTTCTTCGCTGGTCTCGGTGGTTCTGCCCCCTTGGGTATCGGCGGTGGTGTCCTTGCAGACTTGTGGCTGCCCACCGAACGTGGAAGAGCGATGGCGTTGTACTCGCTCGCACCTCTTCTCGGCCCAGCAATCGGCCCCATTGCTGGAGGCTTCGTCGCAGAGTATTCCACCTGGAGATGGGTTTTCTGGTCTACTTCCATCATGGCCTTCTTCGTTGAAATCCTCGGCTTTTTCTTCTTACAAGAGACATACGCCGCGACAGTCCTGGCCAAGAAGAAACGCAAGCTCATCAAACTCACCGACAACAAGGAGCTTCATACGGAATTCGACAATCCATCCCGCAGTTTCGCAAACCATCTCGGTGTCGCGCTCAAGCGACCATTCATCCTGCTGTTCACTCAACCTATCGTGCAAGTTCTGGCTCTCTACATTGGCTACGTCTACGGAGTGCTCTACCTCGTCCTTGCTTCGTTTCCTGCAGTCTGGCGCACACAATACCAAGAAAGTGTCAGCATCGGCGGTCTCAACTACATTTCGCTCGGTCTCGGCTTCTTGATTGGAACACAAATCGCTGCAAAGTTTGCAGACAGAATCTACAAGAGACTGAAAGCCAAGAACAACGACATCGGCAGATCCGAATTCCGCGTACCATTGATGTTTCCCGGTGCGGCGATGGTGCCGGTTGGACTACTCATCTATGGCTGGAGCGCGCAATTCAAAGTCCACTGGATTGTGCCAAATATTGGAACGGCGATCTTTGCCGCCGGGAACCAACTCGTCTTCCAGAACTGTCAGACTTATCTGGTCGATGCGTACACACGATATGCAGCATCTGCGATCGCTGCGACAGCAGTTTTGCGATCTTTGGGAGGCTTCGGCTTCCCGCTCTTTGCGAGCGCGATGTACAGCAGTCTTGGCTACGGCTGGGGCAACACCACTCTGGCATTCGTGGGAATCGCAGTCGGCATTCCGTCGCCCTTCATCCTGTGGTGGTTTGGTGAAGCATTGAGGAAAAAGAGTACTTTCGCTGCAGGGTAAGCGGAAGCAACGAGAAACAAAGAAAAAACATTCGTTTGGACTTCGGTGTACAGTGAAAGCGTCTTTGAACGTCAGAACAGCTTCTCTCCAAAACTAGAGAGGGAGATATGACAGAATCTCTCCATTTTCGTATGAGCATTGACTTTTTCGGAACGAGTCGCAGAGGCAGGCGAAGGGTAAATAACGTCCACATTGCATGAGATACCACATGAGTATGAATTCTAATGTTTTCTCACGTGCATGAGTATTCGAAGCAAGTTTTCATCGCTTTGCTTGCCTCCGAGTGAGGTCTCCGAAGGGGCTGGAGTGTCTCAGTCAGACCGCGGTAAGCCACCCCGGCTTCCTTCGCGTGTTGGAGCCGTAACACATGCTGTAACGTGTAAGCTGGGGCAGCGTGTACACTAAAAATGCTCCCTCGGGCTGTTAGGGATCAGTGGAGTGCCTTGCAGCGGGTCTTTTGCCAATCGTGGCTTTGCTTCTGCAGAGGGATAACGTGATCGATCAGCTGGTCCGCAACTCGGAGGTCAGAAAGCCGAGCCACTTGTGATGATGTACGCTGTCCGACGTCAGCAGTCGGGGAAATGCCATTGATTGTCGTTGATGGACTGGTCTGAAACTGTACCATCTACAATGTTGCTGGAATGTCACTCATGAGCTCACGCATGCTTCGATTTTGTCCGAAGTAGGTTGATGCATGTTGTTTCCAGCTAGTGCAGACATAGGTCTGAAGGAGAATGTGTGAATTCGTATGTTCTGGAATTGTGCGTTACACACCCCGATTATCAGTCTCAGCGCGATAAACTTCATCTTTACCATGCAGAAATTAGACTTTCTGCTCAACACTCTCAGCAACCTTTTCCGTCCTGTCTGGACTCTGCTCGAGCTTGCGTAGCCTCCTTTGCTCAAAGTCTCCATGCTCCATGGCGAGAGCAGTATGGTACTGCACCCTGGTTTTCCATGGCGCCATTCCGATGTATGGAATTCCATTTGGATCCTCAAACATAAATTCTACTTCTTCCAGAGTCTTGCCTGCAGTTTCTGGAAATAAGAGTGCCGAGTGGATGAGCATGCAAAGATTGAATACGCCGAAGACAATGTAAACTTGCCAGCGACTGACGCAGACATCAGCGAACGATTCGATTCGAGTGCGAGGCTTCGAGCTTACATGTTGACGAAAGCGGGAGGAACAAATGCTCCAAGTGCAGTGTTGAAAGCCCAGTTGGAGCTTGTGGCGCTGACAAATGTCAGTGGATGAATACATGAGATTGAATTTAGAAGCCACGCTTACAGAGCAACAGCTTTGCCTCGAAGACGAAGTGTGAAAAGCTCTGGAGGGTAGACCCAGGAAACAGGACCTGGGAATCCTGGTCAGCATGACAGGTTGCGAATTGAGTACGAATGATCCAGATGCTTACCCCAAGTCGGTGCGAACGACGCCACGAATAGATATGTTGAAGCAATCAAGGCCTTCGCAGGGGCTCCTGATAGCTCCATGGAAACAGCTTCGATTTCGTTGACACCTCCGGGGACCACACGGCCGTAATTCGCTAGCAATCCAGCATTTGTGAACATCCAGATCATCATCAGAGTTGCACCCATTATCAGAGTAGGTCGTCGTCCCCAGCGATCAAGCCAGATGAGAGCCGGAATTGTCATCAGCACGTTGATGATGTACTGGATCGAACTCGCAAGCAGATTCGCGTTGCCACTGTATCCGGCCATGGCGAACACGTACGTAATGTAGTACCTTTATCAAAGTCAACATGGAACAAGAGAGCACTGAAAATGGATCTACTCACATCATGACGTTCATCCCTGTCAGCTGAGACCAAATCTGTTTCCGGATGCCACAATTAGTTCGAAGAAAGAGAGCACGAGCAACATTAAAGAGAACGTACCTGAGTAAAAACTCCGATATGTGTGCGGAAGATGTATCGTGGCGCCAAAAGCTCCCAGTAGGTAACATCGGCGTTGCGGGCTTCGAACTCGCACATTTCCCGAATGTCAGACAGTTCTTGTGCGACGATCGGTGCGTCTGGGTTGCCTTTTCCATGAACAAGCGTGAGCACTGCTTTGCAGTCGTCCCAGCGGTCTTTGCGAGCCTGAATTATGGTAAGCACCGTTCACTGCAGTCAGGTGGGGAACCGTACCAGCCAGCGAGGAGATTCTGGCAAAAAGAACATTGCGCAGAAGAGAAGCACAGCAGGCAACATTTGCAAACCCCACGGAATCCGGAACGTGCTTGTGCTGTAGTCGGCCGACGTTGTGCCTCCCACGAAACTGGCACCGTAAGAAATGTAGTAAAGGATCAAGATTCCCCAGGTAATCGCCCATTGCTGGAACGCAACCAGTCTTCCGCGTTTCGAAGGCGGCGCAATCTCGCTGACATAGACCGGAACCTGAGCGGATTCGATTCCTACGCAGAAGCCATTGATGATTCTTCCCACAATGAGCATGCCGATGTTCTGCGAGGCACATGTGATAGTTGAGCCAATGACCCAGATGATGCAGCCGATCATGATGGACTTCTTTCGGCCGAGAATGTCGGAGAGATATCCAGAGACTAACGCGCCAACCCAAGAACCACCTGGCATAGCAGCGGAGATGCCGCCTTGAGTGGATGCACGAGGTCCGGAGCAGTCCACATTATCGTTGAAAGGAGGACCTTCGGGGCCTTGGTTGAAGTAGCAGAGGTAAGATGGTGTAGAGATGATGGCACTCATAGACTGAGAATGATCAATGCGCGTCTCGCTGGGGAAGAATCATCATCCCACGCACCGAAATGTCAAAACCTGTAGCATCTGTCAATACTTGCCCTGGAATAGCACGAATCGCCAACAAAAGTATGCGACTTACCAAAAAGCCCACCACCGATGACGGCGACGGCCGTGATCGCATATATGTTTCCCACTTTCCACGGCATGATGTCGACTCACTTGATCGTTAGTCCGATAGAGACACCACAACGCCAAAGGCGAAGAGTTTCAACAGAGCCGTCGAACAAACAGGGCAGCACGCAGTAAATATCAACAGCAGCGCATTCCTCATGTTCGGCTGCCAGCGTGACACCCCTCCCTTCGTGCCGTTCTAACCTGGCAGGATTGATCTTCATCGCGACAGTGCGACGCCGCCACGCCGCAACACCGCATGGAACACAACTCCATCATTGCTTGGTACTCTGCCATGTGCCCACCTCCACATCGGGAGCCATGCCCATCTTTCACGCAACATCGTGTCTTGTCGGACGACACTCTCCCGGAATTTCCACCTCGCAGCGAATCAAGCCAACCTTTTCAAGGACGATCCCTGCTCCAACGACGTCGTATCCGCCAACCGAATGGAGCAGGATTCGCGCCGAGAAACACAAGATACCAGGGAGAGTTTTCTGGGCAAAGTGGACGCATGAGCAGAATCCTCTGCGGGGTCGCGGGCGCGAACAGCATGGGGGGGGAATGTTGCATTGGAGTTCCTTTCTCAGGGTCCGGTGCTGAATCATTGGTTGGCGACGGCGAGGCGAAGGTTCTTGTCCCTCCACTCCTCCACATGGTATCTTCTTGACTTTCGACTGATGGATTGAGGAAATCCGGGGTTAGCGCTGGCACATGGTTCTGCCGTGCGACGAAGACCGGAACTTGTGGCGTCCTATAACGTCGTGGGAGTTGGGAGGAGCACAAAACTTGCACAAAGTCGTTTGCGTGGCTTCGCTAACCGATGCACACGTTTCGGGTCACCGCCCGGTTGTGCTGCAGCTCTGAGGCCGCCAAGTGCATCGCGAGTTGGAGCTGATCTTGCTCCAGTATGACGATCGTAAGGGAAGGGTAATTGGATTTACTGGCTCCTATCGGGGCACCCAACATGTCGCACGCAGCGCTTGAGTACCAATGCCCAGAGGATGGAAATGAGCATGCGAAGATCGTGAGCATGTGCTGGAATTGCAGCTTTCCCGTCGCATTTGTTCAATCTATTGTTTGATGTACACTGCGATGCACTTGAATGCCACGCACGTCTGGCCGTCGGTCGACCCCAGTCATGTCTTGCAGGATGTACTCTTCACTGGTGGAGCCAGACTCCCCAGAAAGCTTCCTCCCTAGTTGGCTGGTCGTCACGTCCGTCTTCATGTCTCCGCGATCCCGACCACCAAAAGCGTTCGGATCTCGATTGTACGCCAGACCATCTCTGTTGTACAATTCGCCGCTCGGACCGCCCAGGTGTCCCGAGTTCGAATCACTTCCGCCCAGACTGAACATCTTCCGGAATAGTGGCCGAAGCGTTGAAATACATCCAACGATGAAGCCAACTCCATTCTCTGCGTAGCCCCAGATCATGACGTCGGCGACGCTGTAGAGGTAATCGTGGCTGTTGTTGAGATTGACGGTATACTTGAGTCGAATGCAAGCGGATAGAGAGGCCAAGACTCCGAGCGAGAGCAGGAAACCTACTGAAACCTTTGCATTTCTGTTCAGCTTCAGATTCCACAGTAACGGAAGTGGTCTGTTGAAGTATTAGCAAATAATGGATCAAACCTGAGAATCAGGTCTAGAACCTACATCAGCGCGCAGAACCAGTCGGTAATTATGTTTACCGCCGTATCAGCGTAGTAAATAGCCGCGAGATCCTGACTGGGCAAGCAGCTACCACCGCGAATGTCAGTGTTCCAGGCGTAGCTCACCGGCTTGCATCTGAAGATAATGTAGAAGAACGAGATCGCGTTCATGAACACAAAGCACGCCGACATCGCCCACAGTGCCCAAACATATTTCGTCTTTGGGCCGGCAACACGCATGAGCATGAGCGAAATGCTGAGCTTGATTGGAATGATGGCTAGGCAGAAGAAGATCTCAAAGAAGAAGAACCACTGAGATCACATTTAGCCATGTCCTTGAGACGCGGATCTGTGGTGCTCACCATCATGGCCCGTTCGGTCTGCGCAACGTTCAACTTCTCTTTGTGGACACCGACCCCAAGAAAAGACGAGCCAAGGCAAAAGACAGTCAACGCAGTATACGGTATCTGCTTGAGGTGGTTAGCTGAACCCGAGCGCCAGGGTATTGGCTTGTGAAGCGAAAGACATACTGCTCCGAACAGCATGGTCCAATCATCCCAACCAAAGGCATTGTGCTTGATCCTCGTATACATTCGCAACGGAAAGACTATCGCCGATATTGTGAACAAGCTGATGATTGTGGCGGCGACATTGGGCGCATGGTCTTCGAAAATGAACGTCCCCATGGTGTCTGTGAATTGCGCCGAACGCTTGCAAGATTTCTCTCCGTTCCGAAGCTAAGTCATGAAGAATCGCAGAGACGAATACGGAAAGAGCTGCCTGGAAGAGCAAGGAGATCCTCCACCACAAAATGAGCGACTGTGAGGGGAGAAAATGGGGAAAAGAACCAGCGTTCGTTTGGGATTGATAAGAAACGCAAAATGAGAGCGTGTTCTGCTGGAGAAGGTTCCTCACCACAGGGCTGAACGTAGGACGTTCTCGACTTGCAATCTATGCGTGACGCGAAACGCGCACCCACTGGCGGGATTTCCACTTTGCCACGAACTTGCGTGAGAGGCTCGCGTGGTTGATCTCCCCAGCCATTGGGATGGGCCATTGAGGGCTTGAAAACGTATCTCGAGCGCTCTGCAAGGAAGGCCCCTCGAGAGGCCAGTCAAAAAGAGGTCTTTCCATCGAGCTAAATCGACTTTGATGAAAGCGTGTCCACAAATTACCTGATGCAGTAGGAGAAATCGTGCGGGCGTTGGTCGAAAGAGCGGCGGTGCGACCGTTTGGTGCGTAGTGCAGCTCGTCAAATTTTTTAGTCGTTGCAAGGTGGCTCAGGATATGACATGTCGACTCCACCGCCTTGTCGCTTGAGAGGAGAAGCAGAAAGGATTGTGACCAGTAGGCGAGATTTTCAGAAAGGAGGAAAGTGGATCGACACGGAAAGTGAACCGTCCCAGCCGAGGCTTGGCAGAATTTTGTCATCGTCCAGGTTCTGCCCGGCGTCTTCTTCAGTGTCGACGCATGCAGATACGACAAGGTCTAGTCGCATGGAATGTCCTGTCCGCAAGCTGCAAGTCTTTTTTCGTTTTGGCGTGGATGCAGCATTGGCAAAAAGACCCCAAGAGAATACATAGGCCCTCACAGCGACGTTGCCGTGCTCTGATCCCGGACCCATCCCACGCGTTGCAGGCTCCGTAAAGAAGTGGTCCTTTCGGCACCGTCTGCCGATTCGGAACACACGCTGATGTTGGACATTCGGTCCGGCATTTTCGAGGTTTGTAAAGCGGTTGGCTTCCTGGATTCAGGTCATGGTCCTCTGGAAGGAACACATAGGATCAGCACGAGAGATACCACCAGCCAGCTCGCGTGTTGGTCTGGAAAAGAGCTCCTTCGTCCCTGTAGCTCGTCCGTAACGCCCCGGATTAGTCGCCTGGCCTGCAATCCTAACCAGACATCACGCTCGACATGGGAGGAACTCAATGTGCCGCAAATCCATCAGGACATTGCAACTGACTGGCTAACGTGAGCTCTGCCATGCTGTGCGGAACCGCATAAAGCGCATGCTTAAGTTTCGGAAGTGCACACTTTAAATAAGAAACAAAAAACTTTGGCGTGCAGAAGTTCAGTGATCAAGGTGTTTTGCTGAGCAAGCGGGAGCTGCAGGAGTATTCCCTTCTTCTCTGCAATGGAAGGCACCAGCCGTGATAATAACATGGGACGTCGCGTTTATGCAGTTGAACGCCGCGAATCTCAAATCAAGACGCTATTTGCTAAGTCATCGCGAGAGCTGATCTCAAATGGTTTGGGGCTCGACGTTGCCTTGCTCCGCTGGCAGCAACCCCGGCTTCATGGCCCTTGCACAGCTTGGCGATACTGAAGACGCGATTTGCAGCTCGACTGACAGTCGTACTTCAAGTTTGCCTCGCTGGGACTGGTATTGATCCCTCTGACAGGATTATCCACTAGACCTCCAAGCCGTGCATCGTCTCGGCACCTACCTGCGCAGTCAGCAGCGGCAGCTTGCCGGTCTTTGATTGCGCACGAGACCTAGATGCATTGGATTCACAGAAAGGTTCCATTCACCAGCACACTTGGCCACCATGACATCGTACAGGGCGACCACAAGACCGATTTTCTCTTCAGGTCACTGGAGAAACTTCTTTTTCACTGGATGCGAGATGATCATCGTTGGTTCCTGTGCGAACCGATGGCTGAGAAACAAGTCAGCACTCTTAGAATACCGCTTATAAGCATTATGGAGGATGATTGCGAGCCTCTGATCGACGTTAAGCCAGATCGCTGCGGAAAAAAGGCTTTCCTACATGCCCGGCATGCTCGCATCGGTTGTCAATCACTACTTGCCCCATCATTTGACTGCAGTCAGGATACCGAATCTGAATGAAACAAGAGCGATTCGCTGCCGGAATCTATACTAAATGCTCGTGAAAGACTCAAGGTCAGGCGACGTGTTGAAAACTACCTTCAATCCCCGATGAACCGCCGCTTCAACCTCGACAAAAGGATGCTTGAGGTCGCGGCGAAAGAAGCAAGTCACAAAACTTACTTTTCTCTGCATACGGAATTTGTTGATAAGGGCCAGCAAAAAGAATAGACAGAAGTCCCAAAACTGGCAGCCGGCACTGATTGTGCGGTGTCGACGACCCTCTGGTCAGCATGTGACATGCTAGGCTTTCTTCGACCCCTCCTTGATCACCGGTCTAAAGCCGCCGTATGGACTTTGCGAGAATTCGCCGTACTGAGCTTCCTCGTCGGCACGCTTCTTATGCGATGCCTCCTTTACGATAGGCCTAAAGCTGCCGTATAGGCTTTGCGAGAATTCGCTATACTAAGCTTCCTCCTCAGTACGCTTAGCAGCCTGATCAGAGGTGAGTCCAGCGGCAGCTGGCGTCCGAGCTCTGATGACTCCGGCATCTATGACAACGTCTCAGCAAATGTGAAAGATGAACACAAAGGTTGAAAGTCCGTACTGCAAGCCGCGATGGCACTTGCGATCAAGAGAAGTTGGTGTGCATGCATTGTCGTTCACGCCGTGGGTTTTTTGATTTGGAAAGTCGTCAAGTCTTCGTGACACGAAAAGAGTTGTCTGGCTTCCCTTTATCACAGGGGAAGACGAGCTTTTTTATGCCTCTCGAAGCCTCACCAGCAGAGCTGCTCTTCCAACATCCGCCGATATGGTTTGCAGCTCCCGAACCACATGGCCAACTGTGTCGTCGGGATGTACAAGAGCCAGCGCATCATGCCCATGGTCAAGCCAAATAGTCCAAAGGCCGATACTGTGCTAGTGGCATGCCACTCGTATCGACGAAGTCCCGGCTGCATCGCAGATCATGTCATCGACAATCGTCCAATGAGGTTCCTACGGAAGCCTACATCAAGCAATGATGCCGCTCCGCAGGTAGATGAGCTTAGAGTGAAGCCCTATCCGAGCTTCATGCGCTCAGCAAAAACAACACTACGCAAGACGATGCACCGCTGGCTTGAGCATACAGGTATAGGCACCCTGCTCGATCCGCGCACACAATCTCTGTGACAGGGTGTGATAAGCTCTTGACTGCGACGTCTATTGCCAGCAAGCCAGCCCACCACGTCGATTTTTTGAGCGATTTAATGTTGCAAGCTCCCTATGACTGCTCAGGCGAAACAGTTGATCACAGTTCCATGACTCGGGAGAGCTTCTGAAGTTTCGCCCGAGTCGCACTGTTCTCTTGTGGTGAAGGATTCTGTTCGGTCCTGCTTCAAAAGCTTCTCACCCAAGCACCTCACCCTGACTATGTTGCCTGTATCCAAGGAGCTTGGCAGAGTGGTGTAGGAGCGCACGACGATGCTGTCACGGTGGTCTTGTGATCGCGTCAGTAAGTTGACCAGTAATAATCACGTCTTGCGGGGAACCTGGGGTCCCCACAGAAGCTTATTGCACAACAAGCATTGTCGAGTACTTAGCCGCGTGCTACAATGGAAAGAGCCTGAATAGCATGCTACAAGGTCATCAGCATCTACAATTGTTGCGGCATTTGCTGGCAAAAGCGCCACATAACCGAGTAGTACCGTCAATAACCTTGTCGGGCGTCGAGCGTGTCAAGCATTCTGCCGACGACCATGCATCGACAGGGGCTTTATTTCTCTTTGCTTTACTGGCTCCGGTCAGACGTCTCACGCCCCTTGATTCAAGCGGGCGTTGCAATTACGATCATGGCTTCCAGGCATGAAAGCATTGTTCAACAGAAAGTCAAGACCAGACTACCACTTCACGAGCATATTGCGTGGCCTATTGTTGATTGAGAGTATGCATGCCATGCAGAACAACTGCGCCGCGGTGATTATCAAATGCCTGCTTTGTCCTGCATGTCCATCTCTGTTTGGCGTCGCTCGGCGGATCATTGCTTCCATGAAGGTGTGACTACGTAACGGACCATGACGGTTCTGCGGCTCATTGCATGACTTAATTGTCCCCATCCTGCAGGGGAAGGCGGAGAGAGTTTTGGCTTTTGGCGCTTCGAGATGCCACTCCTGTTTCAGCGTCCAGCTGTGCGCGAACGCCGTGGCACAGGATTGAGACAGCAGCACTCTTGCGCCTGCCGTCTCATTACTCGTGTTTCTTCGCTTACAACTCCTCGGCAGTATTGTCCGCATATGAATAGTAAACTCTTGCCGTTTTCTGCCATGGGAAGCGCGAAAACACTTGCTCGAAATTGTAGGAGACCTGGTCTTGAGGGAATATGTTCTGCGGGTGGCCCAAGCTTGCACATAGAGACATGGCACGAGCGCCATATTCATTCAGACTCCGATATATTCCTTCCACAGATCGACCCAGTATGTTGCCCCACTGAGCTTCTCCGATCATTTGATTTTATACTTTGATCAACTACCGGACTTTGCTGGGAGACTACTGTGGGGACCAGGACGACAGGTGCTGCTGGTAGCAGAAGTGCGTTTCAGCTGCTAATTGGAGCTGACTTTCAGCCATGCGAAGCTCGAGAGTGGCCTTCTGCGGGATGTGATCGCCGCGTTTCTGTGCATGCGTTCGGTTTTGCCGATGTTGTAACGAAGCACTCGTCGGCAGCGCAAGGACAATGCCGCTGCTAGCTCGTGTGGCCAGCATTGCGCGTACTGGTAGATGGAATCTGCCATGTGCCCTACAACTTGATCGAGATCGAAGACACACTCTCCCTCGTCGTATCCTGTCCTGTGCACAGGCCGTCAGCCTACGTCCTCCTTGCACGTCACCTGAATGACCCCACTGATGCAGCTTAATGCATCGCACATCGATGACCACACTCTCCATTCTCCGATAGTCGCAGTGCCGACGTGTCATGGGGGAGAAAGTGATCTTCCAGGTCTACCTGCTCCCCGACAGTCTTCGTCCTCAGACCTCTGCACAGCATTCCATCACCTCCACGTTGAAAATCCACCCCATCATGTCTGGCTGCAGTCAGAACGAACACAAACATAGTCTGTTAACAGACAGCGACACAGAGTTTGATGAGGTGGACCTTGAGCAGCATCACCATGCTCCATCCAGATCATCTCGGCGCTGCCTGTCATGGGTGGTCGTGCTGACATCTCTGCTGGTCGTAGTCTCAGTGTGCACAGACCTTCGCGGTCGCGCTATTCCCTATTCGGCGGC
>ANSM01006361.1:0-14806 GCA_000347735.1 Cercospora canescens BHU | reverse complement strand
CAGGCGGAAGGCACGCGGCAGTGGAGCAGCACGACGTTCGGCTTTCACGCCTGGACCAGGTGTGGTGTTGTCAATGGCGCGGGCGGCATGTCGACAAGCGTGAAGCAGTGGGGTGGGGAATGGGACCGGTGAAGACCTTGCGAACATCCGGGCATGTATGTATGTGACAACTTGACGACCACCAACCCCGACGAGTATCGAAGCGCGGCGATATGCAAGCTCGTCTTTTGGCATGCCACCAACCGCAGCAAGTATACAGTGCGCGCAATTCATCATCTCACGCGCCATCACCAAGACAATTGTCACGCGCTCGCTTTTCGGTGCCGAAGATTGATTAGTCTACGAAGTTCAGGCGAGGAGCTAGACAGCTGTGAGGTGCCGTTGGTCTTTTCGCGGCCGTACTTTGACATCGTATACTGCGGGTCGTTTTGGTGGATTACTGAGCTGTTCATGCGGAACAATCGACCGGTCGTGCATTATGGAGACGGCGATCAGACATGGTTTCTGCGATCGTGCTCGTCAAGCAGGGCCACAATCTTTGTCGGTTCCTGGGTGCCTCCACAGCAGCAATCGCCGTAAACTCGCCATTCTCCAAACGGTGCAATCCTCTAGGAGTGTAGATCGATTTGAGATGTCAGATTCCTGATCCCCGCGTCGTTATATGGTACGGCACGCATCGGCTCACAATGACGCGAATGTTGCCAACGTGGCTCGATGACAGTGCATCCTCCACACCATCCGAGTCAGACTGGAAAGGTCCTGTGCAGCACACATGGGTGTGAGACATGCATGCAGGGATGCGGGAGCCGTGGCGAGAACAAACACGGGTGCTCTTCGCCAATTCACTCGACCTTCCCAATCGCTCGAGATGATCCTGCAAGGACGAATTTGTCCGCGTGATCGAGCACCAAAGCGTTGCCGACGTTCCTGCTCCTGCTGCTGCACTGTTCCGCACGGGAGGATCAACGTGATGACGAGCCGCTACGCGATGAACTCAACGCCGAACGGGCACAACGAACGCTCGAGCATGATCTCCATTGCCGCTCGCATGCCATTTCCGTCATGTGATCTGGCCCGAGGGTTTACTAAGCTTCTGTTGTGTTCCGAGAATGATTCCGACGTGTTATTGGACGCTTCCGGTTGGCCGCGACGCCAGAAACGTCTCCCGATGAACGACGCGAGTCACAACATGGCGCGGGATCCTCAAGACGACAAACGGACGGTCCAGCTGCAACTGATTTCCAGCCTCCACCGGGTACCGAGGAGGTGTTGAATACCAAGATCTGCTTGCGTCGAGCTCCTCACGTTGTGCAGCCGAGGAAGTGCGGAGGCATCTCCTCGACCCCGTGGACTTCGGCATTCTGGGACAGCTCAGACAGCGTGCCGTGGTCTCAACCTGACCATCTGCCTGGTACCCGCCAGAAGCCGTCCTTTCGCGACCGAACACCACGAGCAGCGAATGCGCTTGGGAGAGGTATGTCTGTTGAGCGAGAATGACGTCTTGTCTGTTCGGCGAACGAACTCGCGTCAAGCATCACAATCGAACAGATCCCGCCAAGGAGGCGTGTTAGGGGCGTTTTGATGGCTGTTTAAGGACACTGCACAAGTAGGAGAAATATGACGGATTCGACCGGCTGCGACTGCCCGAGGGTGCCAACGGCGACGCCATTCGACGCCTCGGTTTGCAGATCTTGATCCGATTCGAGCCAGCAGCCGAAGTGGCTGCTCCTTTGCCCTTCATCTGGCAGAGATCGACCGGTTACAGCGAAGAAAAATCGTCGGAACGTGTCCCATTCGCCCAATTCGCATTTCACATTCCAGTCATGGGCACAGCCCATCCGAACGCATGTTCGTGCGGCTGGCATGCAAGGGTCACAGCCTCCTTCTTTTCCCACTTCACCACATCAAAACTGTCCACGGCAGGACACACTGCTTTTGGTACTGGCAGCTCGCCGATTCCTGCAGGGCAGCACACGTTGAGCTGGACACTGGTTGGCAGTTTGAGTTGAGCCCACTGTTCTTGGCCGCGGAACCGATACCACACCTGCCGCGAGCGACGTCTTCCCAAGCTCGAGTTTTTTGCCGCATGCCAGCCTGGAAACTCGCATACCGCAGCGCTGGGTCAATTCTCCCAGACAAAGTCCACTTTCTGCTTGCGATCGATCCAGCGCGTCTGGGTTCCGACGCTGCTTCCCAGGCGACAGCCGCGAGTCCAGGCGGAACCCCCACTTACTGATTGTTCACGGCATCGACCATGACTTCCTGATCGTGGTCGGCGGCTAGAACAAATGAATGTCTCCTTTCTTAGCGGTTCTGGTCCTGGCAGCGAGCAAAATCCGCCAATATAGCATTCCGGGGGATGCGAAGTAGACTGGAGCACCAATGGCTTCGAAGGACGACCTCCCAAGCGCCCTTCACAGTATCGGCAATGACCTCACACAGACGCCGGCAGATGCTCTGATAGCCACCATGTCTTCGACGCGATCAGTTGCAGTCCCCGACCAGTTCGGTGTCACTTTGCACGCACGATCCGGTATACTTGGCTACAATCCGGATTTCAATGCCTCAGCAATCCTGGCTCGGACTCAGCAGTATCAACTGCAAGTCATCGCGTCCACATTTGCAAGCGTCAGTGTACTTTCGGCAATATGTGCAATCTACTGGTTCTGCATGATGAGACGTAACTTCCGGAGAGACCTGGTTCTACTTCTCATCGTTGGCGATTTCTGGAAGTCCACCTGGTTCCTCGTCTTCTCCGCTACCACACTCGCATCGGGCCATGTGTCCACCGGGTCGAGCTTTTGTCAGGCAACTGGGTACTTCCTCCAGCTTGGTTTGGAAGCCTGCGATTGTGCTATCTTCTTAATGAGCTTGCACATGATGCTCCAAATCTTTCCGCCAAAGAATTCTTGCCTGGGTGCCGATGGTCTGTATCGGATCAGGTGGTATGTCCTCGCAGGATGGGTTCTGCTGCCCAACCTGATGACCTCGCTAGCATTCACCAATACGGGTCCTGCTTTCGTCTCGCAGGGTGGATTTTGTTCCCTGCCCATACGCCCGATCTGGTTCCGACTTGCTTTGTCGTGGATACCGAGATATCTCAACTGGATTTTTGTGATGGGCGTCGCTATCAGAATCTATCGGCACGTTGGATATGAGTTTAAGGTTTTTGGCCAGGAGCAGGACCAGAGTTCAAGCGCCGGTATTCCAGAACACAGTCCAGGCGCGACAAGCAATGCGCCCACCACTATCAGGTCGGTCGCAATGCAACGAGACATGTCTTCCCACTCAGATGCTGCAACTGTCGAAAAGCAGCTGGCCCTTGACGACAATGTCGCGCCCGACGACGACAGCATTCTCGCACCGATGCACAGCAAGGCCTCCGCTGCATCGAACACGTTCCCTCAGGCAGATCCGCACAGGAGACAGTCGGTTCCGAACTGGGCTTCACCATTCGGCAACGCTGCAGCCAACACTTTCGACCTGGCATCCCCAGGGCCACTTCCGCTGACCAGCAGGAGCATGCCCTCGTCGCGGCGCGGTAGCCGGCAGATCTCCACAGCCAACGGCATTATCGCAGAAGACTTTGCAAGCCTGCCGATCGAATTGACCCGGCCCAGGGGCTCCATTTCGACTGCGGCCTCTCGACATTCGTGCAGCGATCAACCAGCACTAGCGCCATTCACCGAGCAAAAGGTTTCTCTGACAACTACTCCAAGCGCTCCTGGCAATGCAGCGAATAGAGCGATGCAAAGTCGACGCAAGGCTATACAGCGGCAACTCAGGCTGCTCTTCATCTATCCGGTCATGTACCTGCTCCTCTGGATCTTTCCTTTTATCAACCATACCATGAATTACAGCGACTACTATGCACAGCACCCGATCTTTGCCTTTTCAGTGCTAAATATATTCTGCCAAAACATTATGGGATTCTGCGATGTCTGCATATTCTGTTGGCGGGAGAAGCCCTGGCGGCACATCCCTGGTAGCGATGGGACCTTCTTCGGCAGCTTCTGTTTCTGGAGATATCGTTTCACCCGGCAATGGATCGACGAGCAAAGACGAAAGAGTAGTGCCTTTCCTTCTACTCAAGAGAAACCAGCCGACGACGGTTCCCAGAGTGGCTTATTGAATTCGATCAAGCGTTGGAGCATGAGCGTAACAGGACAGGGCAGCACGCACAAGCCATCCAATGCGTCGCTAACATGCGGCATACAGAGCCCTCCACGAGCGAAGCCGCCGATGCACAGGCGCACGCGAAGTGGTGGCAGCGATAGACGAATACTGCAGGCGGAACACGCCCAAGAGCGCCTGGCTAGAGAACGAGCAGATTATGAACAGCACCGCAGAAGCTTGCAGGAACGAAGGACGAGCGTCATCAGTACGCAGCAGCAGACACAGCCTGAGCGAAAGGAGTGGTGGGATCGTCATATGAGCATTGGCGATGATTTGGCTGGTCATGGTGAACGTGTACGATAAATTATAGAAAGCATGGCTAATATGACACCGTCGTTGCAGTGAAACACAATTTGCTTAGAATTACGCTTTTTAGCGCATTGCCCAGACACCTTGGATCAACTGCAGCACGGTGATGCTGCACTTCGGTTGTCATCCCGAGGGCTGCTCCAACGATCTGGATTCGTTCTAGGGAGGAACCCTGTGAGCCTAAAGAAGTGGGAGAACGGGAAAGTGCGAAGCAGAGACTGTGTTAACTCGCATATCTACGAAAGCGCGTTCAGACAGCGATGAGTGTCAGACAAACACCGCACGACTAGATAAGAAACCCCTGGAAGCAGCAGAGCACGTTCGTTCGCGCTACATTCTTCTCCGAGGCGTTGTTTGTTCCACCCTCAACCAATCACGGAAACAGCAGCACCGTCAATATAGCTTGACAGAAGGCATGCTCTCGAAGATCTTTCCAGGAACTCCAGATAGCGTCTCGAAGATCGACTTCTTCCTCATCGGGCAAGTCTCATCACAGGGAGTTTCGTCCCACTTGGAGACCTCCAGCACCTTGCCCCCAACATGCACAATGCGGGCGAAGCGCTTAGGAGAACCATATCGGGGGAACGATTCGTTTGCCTCGTCCATCGCTACCTTGCGGTGGGCCTTGTCGCCTGGGTAGCAATCTAGCAATATCAGTCGGAGGCTCTATGACTTGATCGCATCGGTCCTCGTCCTCAACTTTGTCGTCGACGAAGCCCGAAGCTTTGTCCTCATCCTGGACCTCATGTTTGATTGGCACGGCCAGCGGGTCAGTCCTTAAAGAGTCTTCTAGGTATGGCGAGCTCGCACGCTCGGGGGAGCTGCTGGCGACTTTCTGTTCTGGTGAGCCTGACATGCTGCTCGTCATGGCAGAGAATGTCAGCGTCAATTTTCGGCCTGCTGGATGCTTGCAAGCCTGGTCGAGTGCTTGGATTCAGTACTTTGACGTCGCTGGCGAAGGGTTCCCGAACTATTGACGATCGACGTCAGGGCAGTGAGTCTTCTTAAGACTGTAGCGTGCTTCCAATAACGGGGCGTGAATGTGACGAACAGAGATCTCTTAACCTTTCATTCGTGAATGCCCGTGATGTGTGAGAAAGTGAATGGCCGAGCATACCAGTCTCGCGGCCTTACGCATCACGAGTTGTGGGGAGGTTTGCGAAGCTTGTAGGCGTATTGCTTCGAGTCGGAGTATGTAAAGTGGTCAGGGATGGGAATGATGTGACAGAGCATAAAGCGAGAGCAGCTTGGAAGCTCCAGCTGAGCGTATAATGCAAGACTCTTCATCAGTATACTGAGGCTTGGAAGGTAGGCAAGAAGTCGGGAGGGCTGCGCAAGTCTGGTTTCCAAGGACCCCTGATGGGTGCTGTATGGTCCTAGACTCACATTGTAGTTGTCTCTACGTGCCAGCACAGGTGTATGAGCTAAAGCCTTTGATACGACAGAGCAAACCACGGCACAAAGAAGGCGCGCACACAATAATCGGGGTCATTGTATTACATTTGATATTCGCTATGTCTTACAGCCTCAATGAATCGAAAGAGAACCAGACGGGCTATTAGCGAATCCACCCGAGCAAACCCAAACCACATGGGGATTGTAATTTCAGCCAGGCTCCCTTGGAGACTCCAAACTGGCAGTACCTTATTGATGTACAGAGTCTGATCAAAACAATCCCATGTTCAGATCATCCCACCAATCCCTTTTCAGCCTCTTTGCCAATCTTCCGACTTGTTTTGCCAAGTTGTCCTTAAACTGTGGGCAGGTCTCATCACACACGCAGCGGTCGCAGAATGTTGGCACCTCTGCTGTATAGCCCCTCACATGAACGACCTTGAGGTCCTCGCGGTAGCCCCACAGATCAGAGATAGCTTGGTCGAGCTCCCAGTGGTCATACAAGGGGTCTGGATCTGCCTCGTAGATCTTTAGGAATTTCTCGTACTCGGCCTGGTACTTCGCTCGTAGAACCTTGCCTTGTGGGGAGTCCGGGTGAAAGGTCGTGGTGAGAAGGTCGGCTGTGTCTCCTTTGATCCGGTAGGGAGGCACAATGTGATTATGAGTCCCGGCGACGTGGACTGCATGAATTCGTTGGAAGTCCTCCACCGTCTTTGGCGAGGCATCCAGGTGGGTTACGGTCTCGAACGGATCAAGAGTCGATGCGTCCGAGTCCCACTTGTTGGCGTGTGAGCTTGAGGCTTGGGTTCTCTTGCTGTCATCGGACGACCGCAGTCCAGTGACAAAGGACTCTGCTGGCATTTCCTTGATGTCGTAGTCATCCCAGCCGTCAAGCACTTCGCGCTGACTCAAGCCTTGGATCTTGCGAGATGCAGCCACCTCTTCTTGCTTCTTGAAGTCGCTCATCTTGCTTGGTGGTGTAGTTGTTCCTTGTGTGGCTCGATTTGTGAAGATTTGATGGAGAGGGAGCAGAAGTGTTGTAATTTGTGGTCTTCAGGTCTGCACTGGTCAAGTCGGGTGTGTGATGCAGAGGGTGTATAAGGTGGAAATGTGTGAAAAGTGTATAGCCATCGTTCAGTAGCGCGCAGCGAGTGAAGGGCACGCGTTCGTCACTTTCTCAAGCCCCGTGTCTGCTGGTGAACAGAACCTCAAGCACGGGGTATCCACGTAGAACAAAGCCATTGTCTCGTGGCGAGTGTATCTTGCGCGTCCCTGTATTCGAGCTGGGGGACCGATAGTCGTGCGTGGCGTCCAGATGGAGGGACAGCATCGGCGTGCCATGCTCTAGGAAATGAGTGGGTTAAGCTTTTTTCTCTTCTCATCTCATTGCTCCAGTAGCGAATGGCGAAGTCCGTTAACTCGGTTCCTTTTTTCGGGGGCAAATATTGACCTCGTTGCTTCAATGCGGATAGCTGGCGCACTTGCGCTTCCAGCAGACTTCTCAGAAAACCTTGGCTGTCGACTTCGAATGAGTTTACATTATATCCTTCGCTGCCGTGTTTGACCAATCTTGGCAGTTGGGCACTGCCGTGGCGGTGATCGTGCCCGCTGGTTGCTGCGAAGCTCCTTCGACTGTAGCGCCTCTTCTACGGAGCTTGGAGTAGACTCCGGAGTCTATGGAGCATTCAATACTTCCGGTTGCTAACTGCAGGAGCAACGAGCGTTCGATTCCTCTTTCATTCTCGATTGTATGAGAAATAGTCTTGATTTTCCGATGCAGATGGACCCATCATTCTGCCTCTTCTGAGCGTAAGCTATGGCCATGCTAAATATAGACTGAAAATGGCACAGGGAGTAAGAATTATGAAGACGAAAGGGAGAGGACGGGAAAGAGTGAACACGGCCATTTATGGGCGAGGACGTGATGTCGTATACAAACGACAGTCCAAGAAGAAAGCACATTACTTGTTGCAGGTCCATACGAACGGTCTCGGGCTAGTGTCGTGTTCCTGCAGCAAACAGCTTGTTTGAACATTGTGTGCCTTTATCTCCGCTCCCGTTGACGACTGCAGCATTCGATCGCCGTGGCCCGAAATCGGCGCTCATTTGGAGCGTGGCTGGTATCCGTGCACGGTCTTTCCTGGTTCTTATCCGTCCTCGAGAATTCAAGCGTATTTCATCAGCAACATTGGCCCCAACAGCATGGCATTATATACCGGAGCGAAGCTCAAAAATCTCTCACCAAGCCTCACATGCGTATGTGGCTACACGTTAGCCTCCACTTCAACCGAAACAGTATTCCTAAAAGCCGTCGGTGGAGACCGTGTGAGATCCCAGGCTGTCAGCTGAAGCTCCCATGGCAAGCCTGTGAATAGCGGAGATAGATACCGAGATCATGTGAGTAATCGCAGACTTAAAAAGCTATTCACGTCGAGTCCGTACCATGCGCGCACGGGCCACGTGGAACCAAACACAGCATTCACTCCGTCTTCAAGTACCTCGATCTTATCTTCAGACCATGGACCACTTGTCTCTGCTCTATTCAAACACAAGACTCTCGACTCAATATACTCACAGGCAGACTGCGAGAGCATCATCACAAGACCAGAACAAGAGCACAAGGATCTCGACCACACCATGGATCCCTCCTGGTACGCTGGCACCAACCCGTACACGCAGATGCGCATGCGCGAACTGAAGAAGCGCAATGAGGTCGAGTCGTCGCAGGCACCGCATCAGCCCGAGCGTCCAGCGATGCGCGCGTACTACACCGATCAGGGCCCATATAGTCCAGGACAAGTCAAGAAGACGTCCCTCGAGTCTCGCGACGTATCTCGGGGCTACAGCCGCGGCACCAAAGATCAAGATCGCGATCCATTTCCAGGACCGTCGAGCTCGCGTCGCCCAGAGATGAAGAGCTTCTACACCGATCAAGGCGTATACGGTCCAGGATACGGCGCTTCGTACGGCATAGACGGTGTCTTGAACGGAGTCGGCACTGGCAGTTCTTCGAGAAATTCGAGACCAGAGGCCAGGAGCGGTGAAGAATCTGGCGGTCGTAGAGACTCTCGCGGAGGTCTGTCTGGTGGAAGCAAACAGACTGGCCTAGGCCTGAGCAGCAACAACAGCGGCGGCATCAGCGGTTATGGCGACAGTGGCACTTCTTCATCTGCAGGTCAGCCGTCTTACGCTGGCGGTCGTCCAAGTAGCTACAACCGCCCTCAGTCTGACGCGCGTGGTGGCGAAGGTCAGACCCGCCGCTCTCGGGGCTGGTTCTTCTAGCTGGTCGATGGACGGACTTGTCTGAGGCGTATTCGATAAGACACGATGAGAAGTCTCGAGTTTCTCTAAAGCATCGCGACTGAGCGTTCGAAATGCATCGGAGACGACGGCAATTGCAAGCAGCCATCTTGGGAAAGACAGTGGCCGAGCGAGTGGCATTCGGTGGGGTGATTAGGATGACTAACTTGGCCAAGGGCCGGCGAGATCGAATGCACGGTCGCAGGAGTTACTAGCAGGCACGCTTGAGGTCGTGCAATCTTGCCATCCTCGCAAAGGCCATCTTGTCTGCACAGAGTAGCTGCCGTTGCCGAAATCAAAAGTAATGTTTTACCTGTATCATTGAATATCTGACTGAGTGTATCACGCGGAATCTCCTCGAATTCTGAGCATTCATGATGTATTGCCTGCCCTCCCAACCTGTGATCCTCCACTGGCTGTGAGTTCTCGTGCTGTTCATCAGATCATGGTTCGGTAGCATGGTCGGAGAGGGATCACTTCAGTCTAGGATATTCATGCCGCTGATGATGATATGAAGTCGAGAGGGCGCCGGAAGCGACAGATGCAGTTCCGCAATAGATCAGAGATGCACGTGTGTTGTCGGATGGACGTGGTTGTACGAGATGAAGTCGGAGCTCAAAGGCGGTCTCTTGGCAGAGCGGTCGCCGGTGTTCGGCGAGGAGGGGTTCAGGTTCACGCCAATGCAACTCACCGGACCGGCCAGATAATAAACACTCACTCGCGGCTAAGCGCGCAGTTGCTCATTTGTGATTGCAACAACCATTGAGACAATCATGGTGTCGCACAGCCCTTCGCAGCGCTATCTCAGCACGAGAGGCGGCTCCTACGATGTATGTCGCTGGCCCCGCAACCCTGCCATTGCGAATTCCCCCTCCCAAGAAAATTGTTGGTTGGAGGAGCATTGGAGCTTACGCTGAAAAGTGCTGCAGCTCTCGTTCGAGGAAGTCGTCCTCAAAGGCCTCGCCAGCGATGGCGGACTCTTCATCCCCGAGGAAATCCCTCAACTGCCCTCCGACTTCTTGAGCAAATGGAAGGACTACACATTCCAGCAGTTGGCGTACGAGATTTTCTCGCTCTACATTTCGCCAGACGAAATCCCGGCCGCGGACCTGAAGGATATCATTCAACGAAGTTATGCCTCATTCCGCGCATCAGATATCACGCCCGTGGTCACTCTGGACGAGGAGAAGAACCTGCACCTGCTTGAGCTCTTCCACGGGCCAACATTCGCATTCAAAGATGTCGCGTTGCAGTTTGTGGGCAATTTATTCGAATATTTCCTCGTGAGGAGAAATGCGAGCAAGGAAGGCAAGAGCAGAGAACACCTGACCGTCATCGGTGCGACGAGCGGCGATACCGGTTCCGCGGCCATTTACGGGCTGCGAGGCAAGAAGGACGTTTCGGTCTTCATCATGTACCCCAAGGGCAAAGTCAGCCCCATTCAAGAGGCACAGATGACCACGGTGACGGATACGAACGTGCACAATCTGGCTGTGGAGGGCACCTTTGACGACTGTCAGGTATGGCATGCGCTTTCGCGATCGGAGCATCACTGACAATTTCTAGGACATTCTCAAGACGCTGTTTGCCGACCAGGAGCTCAATTCTACTCACCGCCTCGGCGCCGTGAACAGCATCAATTGGGCACGCATTCTCGCCCAGATTACCTACTACGTTCACGCCTACTTCACCCTCTCACGGCAGACGGCAACCACAAATCCGACTGCACGCTTCATCGTCCCAACCGGTAACTTTGGCGACATTCTCGCAGGCTACTTTGCTTCGCGCATGGGACTGCCCACGGACAAGCTCGTCATTGCGACCAACGAGAATGATATCCTCCATCGCTTCTGGAAGACCGGATACTACGAGAAGCAAGCGAGACATGGGAAGGAGGTCGAAGGTGGAGGTGTCGAAGTAGAGGACGGCGCAAAGGCGGATCCCAGCGGAGTCAAGATGACCTACGCCCCAGCCATGGACATTCTGGTGTCTTCCAATTTCGAAAGATTGCTGTGGTACCTCGCATTCCAAACCAGCACAACCGAAGAAACGAACAGACGCCGGATGGAAGCCGGGTCAAAAGTCAAAGGCTGGCTGGAAGCACTCAAGAAAGACGGAGGCTTCGGCGTCGAAAAGGAGATCCTCGCTGCCGCCAAAAAGGACTTCGAATCCGAACGAGTGAGCGACAGACAAACCATCGAGACTATCAAGGAGGTTTACAACTGGTCAATACCTGCTGCCAAGCATCAAACAAACGGCAACACGAAGCCAGCTACAACGGGCATGGTGCACAACGGGCACTACATCCTCGATCCCCACTCCGCAATCGGCATCGCCGCCTCCCTCCGACAAGCCCAGACCGTCTCCAAACAAACCCACCTCATCTCCCTCGCTACAGCCCACCCTGCCAAATTCTCCCACGCCGTCGAACTGGCGCTGCAAGATGTTCCAGGCTTCACATTCGAGACCGTGCTCCCAGAGCAATTCATCGGACTGGATAGATTGGAGAAACGCATCACCGAATCGAAAGCCGATTGGAAGCAAGTGCGAGAGATTGTGGTAAAACAAGTTGAAGACGAGCTCAAGGGACAGAGGTAGCAGATGATGATCACATGGGCTGATTTCAGCGAAATTGTTATTTGAGAGGGTAAATCAAACGGCCGATGGACAATCATCGTCCGCGAAATATGGAAGAAACTGCGACTGGGATAGGGTGTCGAAAAGAGATTATGGAAGCATATAGATTGGTGTGATTTTCGCGCATCATAGTGGCACAATCAAAGCAGCTCGAATGCCTCATGAAAGAGAGTCATGGTCGGTATGGACGGTCGAAGCAGCACTGTGACCTCAAAAAGCATGCAACGGAAACTCTAGACACATTCTTTTGATATGCCATTACTATCTCGTCTCGTTGGAGCTGGACGTCGCGGGAAGAGTACTTCAGCGTTCCTACTCGACTGATCTCGAGAGCGTATATGCCTGGAACAGCTTTTGCAGAAGAGCCAGACTTCTGGAAGTGCATACTCTATGCTGTTTGCACAAAGACTGGATGCATCAGAGAATTCACTACCCCGCTCGCTCATTTGTCTTTGCTCCTGCCAAAACCAAAATGGTGCTTCTTCTTTTCTTTCTTCTCGGAATCTTTGTCTTTGTGGAGCTTCGCTGGTGTTGATGCTGCTGCGGGTGGTGCACTGGGCCCATTACCATTGGGTCTTCCTCCATTCAGGTTGATCGCGCCCATCTGTTGTGTCGGCGGTTGTGAGTTCGTCGGTCTTTGGCCTGCTTGTGGTACTGGAGCCGGTGCCGGTTTCGGCTTCGGCTGCTCATCAGGCTCGAACAAGTGACGAGGTGCCTGAGGTTTGGGCATTTCCGCGGGGATGTTCAGTCGCCTCTTGTCAGCGGACAAATCGCCCACTTGACGGACGAATAGGCTCGGCGTGAGCATGTGTGATGTGACGAGGAAGGTTTCTCTCCCTGTTTGCCTTCCCACCTCGTAGCACGCTCGTGCTTCTGAATATGTTGCTCCACCTGCCATGAATACAATTACTCGTTGTCGGTTTTCTTGCCCCGCGTTTGCTGTCCGCGTCTTTGCCCATGTAGGCTTGGCAGATCGTAGCGAGGCGGCAGCTTGCTGCTGCTGCATTCCATCATTCAAATCGAGCGGCGGTTTGGTGTACGGGAACACCGTAGCATCAAGGTTGTTACTTGCATGTGCCTCGAGCAGGTTTTGCAGCACCGGCTCATACCTACTGAGCGCATACTCCTCCTGGACAGTCATCGGAGGCGGCTTGATCGGGAAAAGGGGTTGCGGTATGGGCCGAGAGTCTTTCGAATTTCGTGTCGTCCGTGCTCCCAGAATCTCGAGGTTGTGTATGGCCTCACCATCTTGTGGCGGTAATTGTGCATGTGCAAGTAATTTCTGGAGGTCGGCTGGGACTAGACCATCCTTCCATAATAGGAAGAGCATCAGCAGACGCAATCGGTCTGGCGGAATGACGCCCTCTTGATCTAATGTAGCGACCACTTGCGCTGCGACTCCCTTTGGCTTCTTATACTCCTCATCGAGGCCAGTCGCAAGTATCTACATGTGCGGGTTAGTTGGAAGGTGGTGCAGCAAGGGTCAGATGTTTGCCCCACCTGTTCTACTGAAGCCACATCGGGCAGGTTGTGCTTCTGAAAGCGATTCATACTTTCATTCGCCATACCCAGGTGCAGCGAATATGCTTCTTTCATTTGCGTGAATTCCGGCAGCCCCGCCATCATGTCCTTGATCGTGTTCAGGTGCACGCCTTCCGCTTCTTTGTTGGTGAAATTGGCGTTGTTCTTGAGGAATGTCTTGAAATCGGACTCTAGCTTCCCTATCACGTGGACCATGTGGCGATGTCTGTTCTCCGCCCATATCTTGTCCTTCTCCGAGATCTCAACGTCCTTGTCTTCCTGGTCGGGTTGCCCTTCGTTGACCAGCATGCGATATGTGATTTTATCACCCTCTTTGATTGGCAATAGATCGTGAGCCATAGCTTGGTATGTAAACTCGTGTAATATTGGGGCGTAGAGGTCCATCGATCGATCTACAATGTACAGAACTCCTCGCGGTCTGGTGGTCGGTGGGGGAAAGTCGTCGTGAAATTTGGCATATAGATCGAGTTCGTCTTGCACAAACCTCGCCAGGTGTGAGCATAGAATGCTCGCCTCGTGCGTCGGCGTTCTAGGTCGGTAGTATCGTATTGTGGGGTATTCTCCCAGTGCCACACAAACTCCAACAACCTGTGCTCTCCTCAGCATGAGTAACACATCTTCCACCCGTCTCTCCTACCTTCTGTGCCAGGTCCTCTAAATGTTGCCTGACGAGGTTGTTGCAGGCCGGATGGTATAGTATGGGGAAACTCCATGGGTCTCTAAATGTGACCAGATGTGATTCTCTGGGAAAGAATTCCACGTTCAGCACTTTGAAGAGAGCGATCTGGTCCCGCAGTGGTGACTTGTCGATTCGTTCCCTCAGTGCGGGCGGGAGTACTTTCCCGTTCCGTCAGCATTTTGTTTTCCCTCGTTCACCGCATGCCCAACTCACAGCTTGTCCACACCAAATGCGACCTCCTATATTTCCGTTTTTCAAAATCTGCCAACACACAGTCCACAATCCATGGCTGGGGGGTAATGAGGTATATAGCATCGGCATCGCGGTTGGTCGCTCGTCGATCAGTGATCAGCTCAATGCCTGCAACATGTCAGGCGGCGTTCTGCAAGAAGGTGATGCCCCCGGCGCATACTCATGACATTCTCGTTGAGGATCACATCTTGGTCGATCACATTGTCAATTAGCTTCCGCGACTGGGGGTCGAGCACTAGCACCTTCCACTACGCAGAAACATTTATGGTTAGGAGGATTGGAGACGAGGCAACAGGGCGGGAGGGCGTACGTCGTCGCGGGTGACTTGTCGAATGACATTGAGGATGACTTGTCCGGAATCAGTATCGCCCGGTGCAGCATGTTGCGGGGAGCTCACTGTCGCGCTGGGCATCTATGACAGAGACGCCCATATCTGGAGATGCGCTGGAGCTGTGGCTCACCAACGGCGCTTCACGGCGGTAATCGTCGCATCCGGTCTGGTGGGCGCAGAGGGGC
>ANSM01006359.1:0-10431 GCA_000347735.1 Cercospora canescens BHU | reverse complement strand
GGCCGTGGGTGAGCGTGCTCGCGAAGGAGCCGTCGTGGTGGTCGTGGTGTTGGGCCGCGAACGCGCTGATGATGTGGCAGTAGCAGAGAGCGAATGCAGCTTGGAAGACATGCGATCACAAGCTCTCTGTCTGGTCGTTGCACCACGCCGGAAGTGATGGCAGGCCTGCGTCTTGGAAATGGATGCAAGCCAAGCGGTGGGTCGTGGATGGAGACTAATAACCGACAAACGAGCTGCGCGTCTATGCTGGCGGCGTGCTGTACTGTGGTCGCACGCTGGGGCACGCCCACGCTTTTCTTCAATTGAAATCGCGATGCACAGGCGACTGACGTTATTGTGCTGCCTCCTTTGTCTCCTTGTCGTGACACCGTTCTGCCGAGCAGCCGTTGGGGGGATATCTGTGAGCTGCGATATGGATATCCAACAGCGACGATTCGGCTTCTTCTGCCGCTGGCGGTGGTGCGTCGGATCGTTGCTCTTTATCGACAAGAGGAAATTGTGAGCCAGTGTGGACCCTGGGCTGTGTCTGCGTATGAGAAGGGCGATTGCACGGTTTATGTGGAGCCAGTGCCTGAGCTTGCTGTCGCACACCGTTGTCGGGTCGCGGAGATCAATACTAGTGACAAGAGTACTTGCTGCTGCTGCTGCTGCTGCTGCTGCTGCTTCGATGCTAATTCGAGGTCCTACTGCCGCGTTTCCGTCGTGGGTTCCTCTCTCCAGCCAGCGGCTCTCGCGCACATTTTATCGTGGCCGTGTCCCCTACTCGCGGACATGTTCGAGAACAATCAGTCGCGGCGGTGGTGACAAGCCACTTACTCCGATCAGGCTAAGCAGGCAGTGACGGCCCATGATGACGGTGTGCCCATTATCAGATGACGACCTCTTCACGCAACGCTCGGCAACTAGGAACAAAGAAGGGTACCCCGCAGAGCCAACGCTGCAAAGGCAAATCGATTATGCGCACTGTAAATAATAATTCAACACTTGCCAGACCCAGAGTGCACGATGCGCGGCCGCGGGCAGCGAATCACCCTGGCCAAATGTCTCATCATCTGCACAATCCACCTGCTGCTCCAACAGAGCGGTTCGCCACTGGGTCAGCAGACCGCAGGTTCATCAGCAATCGAAGGTGCCGCGGGAGAAACGCACACTACTGCTGCAATGGTAACCTATGATGGACTCAGCTCCGTGCCTCCGTGGCATTCGGAACGCTCGGGTCGTTTCGTGCTTCCGTACAGAAGACCTCCCTCTACTGGTCATCAAGTGCGAACGCTCGCCATTGAGGCGCCGCCGTAGTGATCACCGCGACGTCGCGCGTCTCAGAGTAGTGCCCGCCATCACCCGCAGCAAAATACGTAGGAGTCGTGAGGAGAATCACCAGGACTGGTGATTGCAGCAAGGATAGCCGACCAAGCATGAGGATCTCATTCCTATCACGACCGAGCAGTGGCCCTTGTGATCGATAGCCCAATGATACGCACACACTTGTTTCTCTCCCTCGTCACGACGCGGTGGTATGCGTCTCTGTCTCTGGCACATGTATCTGCTACGCGAAGAGGACCGTATGCCTTCCCGCGTCTGCTCTCTCGCCTCTGCCTCGGGAGCAACCACTCGAGGAGGTCAGGAAAGGATTTTCCGCCATGCGTCACAATACATGGCGCCGTCGAAACTCAAACCCGGCAAGACAGCCACAACCGCTGGCCGATGATCGCATCCTTGTCCGACGCGCGAGCTTGAGCCTCCTTTTCTCTCCTGCCCTGCCCGTTTCATGTTGGTCCGGTTTTCAGCCGCACGGCATCAATCAGCGCGTTTCTGACATCAACGACTGTCGTGTCCGGCCTTCATTGACGGGTCGTCAGACAAGTGCTGCTCGCCTTTTGTCCGCCTGTGTCGCCCGTCCACGCCAGACCAGGGGCCAAGCGGTGTATCCATGGTGGAGCGCATGCACGGCGACCGCAAAGATGAGTTGTCGTACATGGGAGCGTGGGGGCCACTGCGCATATGACAATGGATCATTGTAGACCTGACCATGCTCGGCGTGGAGGTAAACGAAGTTGCGTTGTCAGCGACAGGACCTTCAATCGCGATGAAGAATGGAAGGAACGTCAGAGACATCCGGCTCCTGCTCGAATCCAGAAGCATGTACGAGTCTCACATGTGGCATGAACGTGTGCGTCACCCCAGACGCCCTGCATGAGTTGCTGACGATGATGCTTTCGTCAGGCTGTGGTTGTTCTGCACTGAGGAGTCGGTGGCTTCTGCAGGGAGTTGACATCGCGCCGCGATCATTGGTTCTCTGAGTGTCTTGGACGTGACGGAGAGATGATGGTATAGATTTCGAGAATACCTTAGACGCTACAGCCGAGACTTCGGACAGCCTAGAACATTCAGACGACACTCAGTGAGGTAACGCAGAGACAGAACGCGAGTTGGCCTTTCGAGCGGTGAGCGTGTACCAAAGTACTGGATAGCAGTTGACGATTTTGAGCCAGGTCATAAGAGTGACCTTGGGATCGGAGCACGAGTATAGGAAAGCAACACCAGACAACAGCAAATTCATCTGCATCAGAACATTCGTGATCATGAGCAAAGATCCTCACCGCTCGGACATCGTCATAGATGGCAGCCAACGAATCGTCACTCCTCGACGGCGACCACGCAAATCCTTCCGCCAGCCACCGTCTCATCTCCTGACCAGCCGAAGAGCACAGTGACTCGTGTGAATAGGATACGTTGGTTGAGATATTCCACTTCTTCAAGTCGCATCCTCAGTAGATCGTCTGGTCCTCTCCCTAGCAGATCCCTCCATGCGTCGTCGCTGAAAAGCAACTTCCCGCAAGCCACCGCGCCGGTCTCATCGATGACCTGCCCGACAATTCTTGGATTGATGCGGAGGGTGACTGGTCTATCACAGCCCTTGCATTTCGCAGTCAGGGCGTTTGCGTATACCGGGATACTGCAGCATTCGCCTGACAGGAGCATCTGGCGTTTCCAGTAGTCCAGCAATTTGAACTCTATGATGAGAAGGCTCAGATACCCTTGAAATATTGTCGTCTCGGCAGGCTCAGAGCATCGTGCCAATTCATCGAGGTCGCCGATTGTGAATAGGCAGCGCAGCAAGCTTCCACGGACATCGTCGGCAGAAAACACATCTTGGGGGAAAGGCGGGTTGATGGCTTCGCGCGTACGCAGACGGAGAGACCAGTTGCGTAGCCAAGCTGCATCTGAAACGGCCGGGTCAACGTCGATGATCGTGGCGGAAGTAAGACTCAGGTAAAGCTCGAGAATGTCAGTAGATGAAACAAAGACCACTGTTGTCACTTACATTGCGACCCATTTTCCATCCTGGTGCCTGGAGAAGCAATACAGTCTCTCCCGGCTTCCAAGCTTCTCTCGCGGTACTACTGTCCATTGCATCGCCGTGCTCGCTGACCTGGCTCGCGAGAGGAGACGACGCTGAAGTTCCCCATAGGCCTAACGAGGCTTCGCCAGTGTCATCATGGACTTGTAAGTTGAGGTTTTCTGTGACACTTTCATCCTTGCGGGTCACTTTTCAGGCGTCAGACTAAAGACATCGCGGGAGCAAGGGGTGAGGTTGACCGACCTTTCTTCTTCGTACCAATGCTCTTGACGATTACGAGCAACTTGGCATCGATCACCTCGCAGCCCCCATTCATGAAAGTCTCCAGAGTCATAAGACGGTTAATAGGTACATTGTCTTTGTACTCAAGCGGTGTCCGATACATCTTGCCATCATCACTGTTCTCGTGTAACATGATGTGACAGTTCCGATCACGTTCGGGAAAGATTGAAATGAAAAGAGGCGCACTTGAGCTTGATAGTGTGCCGTTCTCGCCATTACTGACTGTCACAACCGTCAGCACGTGGGAGCAGCCACTTCGACGACACATTGCCATACTGTGGTTGACCCAAACGGATACAAGAGAGCCGAGTCGAATGTTTGGCATTCGAGCTGCGTACCAGAGACGGACTGTGATCGCGCCACTGCCATCTTTCACACACAGCTTGATGCAACCCTTCGCAGAGCGTGGTGTCCGGGACGAATTGGCAACATCGAAGATGTTTGCCACGCGCCCCATAAACGTCACCGCTTTTGGGCCTGCAACAAGGTCACTTATCTCCATGTCCAGGTACTCGAAATCTTTGGCTTGTCAGCAAGTATCAAAGCGAACTATGAAGCTCCTTACCCGGGTGCCATGCGTCTTGAGGCCTTGGCTTGAGGGCTTCTTGAAGTTCTTCGGCAGTGAAGCCATCGCCGACAACTGTTTCTGCTGTTGGAGACTTGACTGGTGACGTGACTGGTGTCAGGTATGCCTGAATGGAGGCGTTGGGGTTCTTAGAGCCACCCATGGTATTGAATGTATTAGAAGTGTATAGAGAAGGAAACATGAGACGAAAGAGTACAATGGACACAGATGGGATGGAGGCAGAACTGGCGGTGCGAGGAAGGAGCACGGGTATCGCGACTTCCCAAGCTCCTTCCCAGGCTCCTTGATATTGCCACCTACCTACTGAAATGCGCAGGCATCCACGCCCTCTACTAAGCGTTTGCAACAGACTCGATGATCGTTCAAGTAGCGTGCACATAAGCCCAACCGGTGTTACGGGCTGAGAGTGGCTTTTCCTGTGCAGCGTGGTCCTAAAGGATGCGCGGCCGGTCCTCAACCTTCTGCAAGAGGTATTCGGCGGCTCATTGGACCTCATCATAGCTCACAGCAGTCCGGAATCCAACGTCTGGTACTCTTCCCACTGTTCGTACAACTTGTGCCAATAATGTAATGATATTTGCTTGATGCCGTGTACCAGGCCTTTCACGTCTTTCCGCGCCACGCACTTGCACTGGCGGCTTGATCTTGTAGTGTCTGCCGTAGCCACGGCTCTCCTTGCGTAAACCCGTTGATCATGGCCGCATCCTCGCCAGTGGTCGCAATAGCGGAAGCACAAGTCAGCTGAGCAGCATCGCGAACCTTGCCCCAAGTCTCTAGATCAAACTTTCCTGCAGATTGGTCGAGCAATTGCTCTCCATCTTTATCGAAGGCAAGAGCGTGCATGCTTCTGCTGCTCTCAATGGTCTTCTCGTCAGGCTCCACAACGACTTCTCCTTCGGCATTGACAGCAGCCAGAACAGCACTCATCGTGGTTGAAAGTGGGAGTCCTCCATCGGCCAATGCAAGAAAGGCAGCATTAAGCAGTGCGGGCAAGGTCGAGATGTCTGTGGGCGTTTTGCGAAATTTCATCGTCGGCTCTTTCGTGACTTGCAGCGCGACTTGAATCAGGGTTCGCGGGTGCATGTGAACCAGCAGGATGCTTTTCAGAACTGATGCGACCACCGTTTCGAGCCATCTTTCGCGCGGTCCTCCGACTCCGGCAGTTGGCCGCAAGTTGACCTCGATTGCAGCTTCCTCTGGCAGTTCATCGCGTCGTTGCACATCAACAGGCCCATTGACACCAGCTATGACGGTGTACAGGCCGTCAGAGAAGACGGTAGATCCATCAGCCCTCACCAACGGGTGTTGTATCACTTGAGGTCCCATATCGTTGTGAGGTGCTGTGGGAGTGCCAGCAAACAGACTCCAACATCGTAGTTCGAGCTGTATGTCTGTGATTGGCTAGAAGGCAATAGCGACCACAACATCCCAGCTTCACGTAAACACGAGACCACCGCCGCACCCGCACAGACAACGTCCACTCCACGAGGCCATCCTTACTGTAAAAGTCGCACGACGCGCCGGCGAGCGCAGCCTTTCTGTCTCGACGCTCCATATGCATGCGCGACGACGCGATCTGTGACGATAAGCTTTCGCGCACGCGACTGCCCACCCACGCGACCGCAAGGAAATCTGGGCCCAAGACATGTCAATCGTGTTGACACGAGCGCCGTTAGAAGTCATTGGGATGAACGGGAGCGCCACTCAGAAAAGACGCAGTGCGCGACTGTCGGGCGAGGGCAACGGCGAAAATGAACCGCCGGCGAAGAAGGCGAAGGTCAATGGGAGCACGACAACCACGATAAACACGAAACAACAAGATGGCGAACCTAGGAAAGCTGCGAGCAAAAAGAAACGGCAAGGTACGGACAATTGGTGAGCGGGCAAAAGGTAGGACTTTGAGGCTGACAGTGGGCAGAGTATACCGACCAAGCAGACGACTTTCAGTTTGCTCGGAAGAGCAGTAAAAGGAAGAAGGTCAATCAAGATGCTGTAGCTCATAGCAACTTGGAAGCTGCGCCAGCAGCTGAGAATGCTCCAGCGACAGAGGAGGAACAGCGTCCTCCGGCAGTGGAGGAGCCAGCTCCTAGGACCACTCAGAAGAAGACGCGAAGACGATTGCCAACGACACCAGAGCGCGAAATTCCGGAAAAGGCAGCCCGACGGAGTAAACGCCTGTCGGATGAGAAGTCAGCAGAGCCCTCAGCGCCCTCTCCGCACAGGCGAGCCCATGCAAAGTCGCATCAGAATGCGGATCGTTCACCGAGCCCGGGGCGAGGACGGCCTCTTACCGTGGAGAAGAAGCGATCCCAACCGACCGAGGAGAGGCAAGAGACTCGAGTGATGCAAATCTCACTGCCGTTCGCTGATACACCCATTCAACGGCGAAATAAAGAAATGCGTAAGACGAGCGCGGAGAGCCACAGGCGTAGCAGCACAGGCATGCGTGGGAAAAGAGCGAGTAGTGTTATAGACGAAGGGCGAGGCAATGGTAAGTCGGCTCGATTTCTTCAGAACGTGTGTGCGGCTCCTCACCTGGTGCCTTTGCTTGCAGAGGTATCAGAAACAACAGCAGGTCGGCCGGAATACCATGTGGAAGAATCGTCAGGCACCGATCGCTCACCAGACAGCGCTTTCGGAGCTTCAGCAGCGTCCACCAATGGACCTCGAAAAACGAATGTATTAACACAAGAGGCATTTGCTGACGAGAATTCCCCCATTCCAGCACTGCCACACACCGAAGTTCCAGCCAATGAGTTTTACAAGCACATATCAGCAGATATCACAGAACCACGGCGCATGCGATCCCTACTCGGATGGTGTGCAACAAGGCTCTTGCCACCCAAACCTCATCCACCAGCTCAGAACACGCCCGCAGCGATGCTGGAATTTCAAGCACAACAAGCAGGTCAGTGTAGTCATTTCGTGCCGCTTTCCGCTTGACTGACATCAAATAGCGCATGTTATACAGTCAGAGCTGTCGCAGAGCCTCATGACAAATGGCACATTGAGCGATTGGTTCTCCAGAGACGAATCCGTACCGCCTCAAATACCTTTGCGCAAGAAAGCGAATCCGCGAAACATTGCGAATGCCGCAAAAGCTGAAGAGCTTGAACAAGAAGCAGAACGGTAAGTGAGGCGCCACCTCCAGATTCCACAGCAGCTAACGTTTCCGTGTAGATTAAAGTCGGAACGTGCCGAATGGGACGCCCTCACAAAATCTGCGGCTTCTGTGACACTCCAGTCCGGCAGTACAGACGAACGACAACCTGCCGAAGCGGGAAGTCTATCGCCTATGCATCCGGATCTACTTGATAGCCCGCAGCGCAAAATCTTCGAGCAGTTGACTTCCGCTTCGGAAGATGCAACAGCCACAGTTGCCGACCCGGGGACAATACAGTCAAGGCTGAAGACTATCTCTGAGAATCTGGAATTCGCAGTTGATCAATTTGCCCACGGGATCCATACTCTGAGCACGACACGCGAGACGGCGGACCGCGTGGCAGAGAAGTCTTTGGCGGATGCTGCGAATGTTTTAGAGGAGAGGGACAAGCTGCGTAGCAAGGGAAGCCAGGCTGTGAATCAGATGGATGCGCTGCGCGGCCTTGCGAGGGTGTTGAATTCGCAGCAACAGCAAAGACGGTAGCTGAGTGCAAAGCGGTAGACCTCGTCTTGAGCACTGCTATCGCTTTGTGGAGAGAGCAGCTGGACATACTGCTCGTCGTGCCTGACCGTCATTTAGAATGGAGAAAGGAAGGCGCAGGCAGCACTGTAAGGGAGAGCGTCTGTTCTACCGCTTGCAGGAGTTTGCAAGGTTGGAGGCATGGAAACAATGTTAGAGCCACAGATCCAACGACGGAGAACAGAAGATGGCATGACTAGCGAAGATGGACAACGGCAGTCAGAAATTTTACGACATGAAGAACGCGATTGGGCTCCTGCAGTTTGCGGTGGCGGCGTTGACACCTGTGACTTCTTTCATCGTCACAGTCTTCCATAACAGGACTGGACAGCTAAGACATGGAAAAGCATTCTTAGACGTCTCCTCAGTTGCATCGAATGCGGATCGTCTCATCCATCTCAAATGGCAGTGGCGCCTGCAAGATCGCGGTTGATACTCAATGGTATATTGAACACTATCCGGCAAAACGAATCAAGCATGCAATATCGAAAGCCTACGCGGTTCCCGAATCTGATGGACTCGATGACCTTGTGGCGCGGGCAGGGCAAGAAGAAGATCATTGTTATGTGTCCTTTGTGAACTCCTTCTTTCGGTAGGTACTGTGCTGTGTTGCACTCTCCTCGCCCGCGGAACCGGTAGAGGAATCGTTCCGGTATGTGGGAGAGACCGTTTGATGTCAACGCACATCGGTACCAGAACTAGAAGTTTGGACAACTTCGCTCGTGCATACAGTACATACTGTTGCGACCGAGAATCGAAGTGACACGTTCCGGTGAGACGATTGCACTATTTATGAGACCTTTTCCTTCACGGAACGTTGATGCTACCGGTGGGAGTGAGACATGCTGACTTGGATGTGAAGAGGGTTGTAAGTGTGTTGAGCGGGAAGAGGGGGGATTTCGCGATTCACGTTAACATTCGTACTGTCACGAAGCAGGTTCTATTCTGGTCCTTGGAGGTCAGTGGCATCACGAAGTTCGTCCAAGATCTTAGGTGAGGTCGTACGCACAGGACGTTGGTCTCACCTGTTGGGCAATAAGAGTCTCGGAGTATGCCACAACCCTCGTTTGCTTACGCATCCGGACTCAGGAGTCTGTTCTTGAATGCCTTCCTGCTGACGGAATGGGCAGTCGCACTTTCCGAATCTGAGCGCCATCGTGCATATTCGGGCAGAAGGAGAATAGGCGATTGTGTTGCATTACAGCACTCTATCGTGCCATGGGGCAATTTTGAGTTGCTGGGTGTTGTCTCATGTCCCGTGCTGTCATCGGTGGCTCCAGAACACTGGGTTCTGATGACATGTTGGTTTGAACTGCAAGGTTAAACCTGCATAGAAGGAGCACACGACTGCTATCCCGACAATGGAGAGCGTCATCCACTTCTAGATCGTGGTCTTCGAAACACTCGCAGAATATGTCCGCCATATCTGAGACAAGAGGGTCTATCAATCACGTCCGTTTTGAGTAAATGCTGTGCCGCCTCTGCCGCGGTTCTTCATCACTGAGGGAAATTCATGCAAAATGTTCATTGACAGGCCAGGAACGTGATGAGCCTGTGCAATGTGGCTCGTTATGGAAATGGCTTTGCTGGCGATGGTCACTGCGGTCGCATGATGTCCACATGGCTTTCTGAGTGGCTTCATCAAATCCCCCGTCACGGACCTGGGCAAGGCAGCCTAGACTCTGAAGTTCATGATCGTTGCTGAAAGCCTGTGAAACATGCGAACCGTTGGGGATGACTGGGCTGACGGACAGGTGCCACATCCTTCACCTGGGCGGGACGCAGCCCGAGACTCGCGATGGAATTGCGGTCAACGTGCAGTGCGACAGGTTCGACAAGTTTTTCCAGCCGACGCGTATGTTGACCGCGCCAATTCACAGGCGAACTGGCGCAGGAACGAGTCTGGCGAAATCATCCTTGCACGGCGAGACAGGCGCCCTGGTAGATGTTCGATATCCCTGACCATCACTGACCTGCCGGATGCGGCTTCACACAGCGCTGACATTGCGATTTTCGATGGAATGTTGAGGCATTTCGGGATGACGACAACCACGGCCTCCTGTTCATCAGCGTCAAGATGCCGCGGCTGCTACTGCATGCCGACTCAAGCAGCGCAACGAGAGGCGTGACGTCGCAATGCGGCGTTCTGTAATGTCGAAGAGGGGAATGGCTCGTGTGCGGGAATAAAAGGCCAAGCACGGCGGCCAAATGCAGCGCGAGCGTGATTGGCGTGATAGCAAGACGCACTGGGCAATAGGCGCCCGGAGTGCTCGAATGTCGAAATCTCCCAAACCTCTCTCCACCACTTGCATGCTGGACGGCGCGAGCTACTGCCCGCCCGCCCGAACATCTTACCGCTTCCAGCTCACCTGCTGCGAGAGACGGCCCTCACCGTCGTTCTACCGTGTGCGCTAACGTGGTCGGTCACCCCCAGGGTCTCCATGCTGAGCCTCCGCACATCACGATAACTGTGTGAATGCACTCGGCCAGCGCACCGCGACGCGTCGCAGAGCCTCCGGT
>ANSM01006349.1:0-27976 GCA_000347735.1 Cercospora canescens BHU | reverse complement strand
AGGTTGCAGTGCGCGGAGAGCAGCTTCGGCCTCTTCATCTAGGCGGTGTCGCGTTTCGGAACGAGGGCGTCGAGTTCGTCGAAGAAGATGACGCAGGGGAGGGAGGAGCGCGCGCGCATGAAGACGCGGCGGACAGCGGCTTCGGATTCTCCGACGAATTTGTTGAGGAGTTCGGGGCCTTTGATGGAGATGAAGTTGGCGTGCGATTCGGCTGCTGCGGCTTTGGCGAGGAGGGTTTTGCCGCACCCTGGGGGACCCCAGAGGAGGACACCGGAGGGGGAGGAGATGTTGAAGGCGGTGTAGAGGTGGGGCTTGGCGATGGGATGGACAATAGAGCGGATGAGTTCTTTGCGGACGCTTTGGAGGGCGCCGATGTCTTTCCACGACACTGTGGGGACTGTGGTGAAGCCTTCACGTTTGGACGAGGGTGTGATGGTTGGAAGGACGGAAAGGAAATCAGCCATGGTGAGAGTGATTGTCTCGAAGCCTGGTGGGCGAGGGATGGATCTTGCCTGAGAACGACTGACGAGGCGGCGGAATTCGATGACTTCGAGGCGGGGAGAGGGAGTATATGGCAAGTTTAGCTCCGCAGCTTGTTGTTGAAAAGCGGCCATCAAGCGCTCCATCTGGTGAGCTCCGGCTTTCCCAACCAAGTCGTGCAAATCCGCGCCAACGAAACCCGCCGTGAGTTTGGCCAGTTTCGAGAAATCGATGTCGGAGGTTGGCATCTTGCGTGTTTGTGTCTCGAGAATGCGCTGGCGGACTTCTTCATTCGGGACTCCTGTGATGGATGTCAGCATGTATGTCTGATCCAGAACCCGTCAGAATGACCTGGGCTGATGTGTGGTGAGCATTGAGGTGATCGATATCCAGGAACATTTGCCTTCATGGGCAGCAATTCCGCCTGACGACCTCAGATTCACATTTCCCCTGGCCCGACATCCGCGACCATCGCTTTGTAAGAATATGCAGAAGCATGGTCGATAACACGCACCTATATTGATCTCCGTCCCAAATCTCCCACCCCTTCGCAACGCGGGATCAATACTATCCGGACGATTCGTAGCAGCCAACACCACGACTGGTTTCTCTCCCCCCCGATTCAGCTCATCAATACTCACAAGCAGCTGCGCCACAATTCTCTTCTCCATCTGGCTCTGACTCGCATCTCTCTTTGGCGTAATCGCATCAATCTCATCGATAAAGACCAGACAAGGCGCATTTTTCTTCGCCTCTTCAAACCGATCTCGGATTCCCTTTTCAGATTCCCCGCTCATTCCCGATACGATTGAAGGGCCGAGGATCTCGATGAAAGGTACTCCCATTTCAGCAGCGACCGCCCGGACGAGCATTGTCTTACCGCAGCCGGGGGGACCATGGAGGAGGATGCCTTTGGGCAGTGGGATATGTCCTTGTCGGAACTCTTCGTAAAAGCACATGGGTGCCATCAGTGTCTTGTTGAGCTGCTCGATGACCTCTTTCATGCCGCCGATATCTTCTAGGCTGACATCGGAAGGAGGCTCGATACTCGCTTGCGGTTTTGCGTCATCGTTCGCGCGTTTCTGGCGCTTCGGCAGAGCTTCGCCATTGGCTTTACGTCTTTTGCTGAGCGATTCGTCTCCGGTCGTCTGTGGTGGGCTCGGTGGGCGCACTGGTGCCAGATTTTGTCGGAGGCTGCGGTTCATGAGGTCTGCTTGGCCGTCGTTGTCTGGGATTGCGTCTTCAATGATGGCGTCAGAATCGACTTCCTCGCCGTGATCGACACCGATGAAGTCGAGTACGCGCTCAATGCTGGCTTGGAGAGTTTTCTTGGGTCGTCGCTTGAGCGACGAATTTGATCTTTGTAGGGCGTTATAAAGATCGCCAGCGGTGGGTGGCACGCCGTCTGCGAGGAACTTTTGGACCTGATCGATAAGATAAGTAGCTATATCTCCACACGCTTTGCAAATGAACAGTATGGGTTTTCAGCTTTTGCGAGCCTCCCATTCCGCTCAAAGGTCACGCGAGGCGAGGTGTTTTCGCAATGACGAGAGAAAGAGTCCGACAACTTACCACTGTATGTATCTCATTATCCAGAGCGCCCTGTAAGCGTGCAGCCATGGCTCTTCTCTTGGGCAAAAAGTTGGGTGTGGTGGAGATTCCTGGTGAAGTCGAGGAAATTTGGCGGATTTTCGGAGTTCGGCTTCACCAAAATCTCGGAGCATGTGCAGATCAGGACTCTCGCCTGCTCTCACTGCAATAATCATCGACGTTCTCGTATCATTCTTGGACCAACTCGCAACTTTGTCGACATATAGTGCCCACTGTGCAACACTACCTTCCGCCTGGCCCATTTGATTCGAATGCTCCGGCACGGAATTCGCTTAGGTTCGCTATCGATCTTATCTTTCGCAAGCCGACGGACCCATGACGTCTCGAAGCCCGCCAAGCACGCGAGCACGATGCATGTGATCGCGCCTCGAGTATTCTGCAACATGTCTGTGTCTCCTGCCCGGTCGAGACACGCGCATATGATCGCGTGCAATGGGCAACTCGAGCAGCAAGAACAAAATCTCTGATCAGGACAGGTGAGGTCTGGCGGACAGCATGGCTTTTGTGCGATCCGTCATGCTGAAATGGAGATGCTCAGAGCCATCCTCGACCTGAAGATCCAACGCGATAAGCTGCAGCAATACCAGAAACGAATTACGACGATTACGGATCGAGAGACGGAGATTGCGAGAGAATGTCTTCGAAACGGGAATAAGCAGAAGGCATTGCTGGCGCTGAGGAGGAAGAAATATCAAGAGTCGTTGTTGGCGAAGACGGATCAACAATTGGCGCAACTGCAGGCTCTCACGAGTGATGTCGAGTTTGCGCTCGTGCAAAAGGATGTGTTGTTTGGGTTGCAGCAGGGCACGGCGGTGCTGAAGGAGATCAACAAGGAGATTGGTGGCCTGGACAAGGTGGAGATGATTCTGAGCGAGAGTGAGGAAGCGAGAGCGTATCAAGAGGTGCGAAAACAGTACTGCAAGCATGCGTGGGAGCAATGGCTGATGATTGAGAACAGGAAGTCAGTGAGATGCTGGCGGGCAAGATGTCCAACGAGGATGAGGATGCGGTGGAGGATGAATTGGAGGCTATGGAAAGGGAACAGAGACAAGCGGAAGGAGTACCGAGCATGCCAGATGCGCCAAAGGTCACTGCGGGAGAGCTTCCTGATGCTCCAGCTGAGTCACCCGAGGAGCGAGCGAGGGCACGACGGTTGGCGAGAGCGGCGAGAGAGAAGGACGAGGCTATACCGGCATGATCTCGATTTCGATCTGACATGGGCATCATTTGTCGTTGAGCAAGGCGTTGGCGGCACCCGACGAGCATCATATCATGCGATTTATATCATAGAATCTATCAGTTCTGAGCACTGGACGTCAAGAGATTGCTGTGCAGGGCTCAAGAGCTGCTCCTTGCACTCACGCTCTGCTAATACCGCACGTGCTGTGCTAATGATGCAAGTGAGCCCGCAAGAAGCACTCACTCGAGTCACCCTGCCTTGTGGAGCCCACGTGACTCGCATTCACAAGTGTTGATTTCCACATGACTCATGCGGCGCGCTAGCAGTATAAGAATCTTCCTTCCCTCCCGCCCAACTCTCTTCCTTTCTTCTTCATCCGAGTGCAAGGGCATTACGCATATCAGTGAGGGTTCGTCCGAGATTGCGTTTTTGCTAGTTGAAAACTATCAACTGACTGCTCCTATTGGTCTTTTTAGATCGGTAGGGAATTTTTGGCAAACACCATGTTGCAGGCGCAATTCCTGTATGTTTTTCATCACGTTGTTGGTCGTCATGACCGGCGCGCGGAGAAGACTATGCACAATGCTTTTGCGGTCTCGGGTGTTATCGTCGATCAGCAGAGTACACTTCATCGCTGTCGAAGAGGCGGAAGGCGAGTCGCTGTGCTCGGAGGATGCTGTCGCTGCTGGCTGATGCGACGTTCCTGGTGCCCCAAGTCGGCGCACTTCGACAACGCGATCCGACTGCAATTCAAGGCTCGCTCTTCGACGCATCGCTTGCACGTTCAAGCATGTATACGGCGCGGATGCTGCGCGACACGATTGTTCACTAGGCAGGACGTCGCGAGGACAGCGTACGGTCAGGCTGGAGAGTCTGCAGCACCATCGCCACGTGACTTGGCCGGCATCACTCGGCTTGGTACGCACAGTACGGCAGATGATGGCCGACTGCTGCGCGTCGCTGCTAATACCGCACAGCAGGAAGCAGAGTTCTACGTTCTCATGGGTAAATTCCGTCTCCCCTTTCCCCACTGCCTCCTGGAAGCGGGATGCTGCGTTTGACCTTGACGCTCACCTCCTTGGTGTGTGGATTTGTCCCTCGTCTCCTTGAGCGTCTGGACATCGAGGCAGGGCTACACAAAAGCTTTGAAGCTGTCAATCTCGCTGACTCTGACTGGTGACTACTGTCATTATGCGGGACATCGACAACATACGCGCCATGCGATGGAGGAATTTCCCATATATGGACTGTTCGGATTGGCGATCAAGGCTGCTAACATGAATTGTGTCTCGAAGTTGGCCTTGGTAGACATGGCTGTGTTCGCCCACATCCGAGTGACGATGTGTTTACAGAAGACTCGACAGAGTGGAAAGTCCCGCGTAAATCACTGGCTCCCGTGATATAGCGGCCAAGCCTACCAGAGCCCATTCTCATCGAGCGACAATTTCAGCTGCTCCAGCGAGCCATCACACCAGATGTATCCCGGATCCTGATTTTGCAGAACGAGAAGTGTATATTCAACTGCATGTGCTCGACCTCAGCTTGAGAATGACAACCGAATTCTACTTGGTTCAGCTGCGGACTCGACAGCTACCAAGCCCCTGGTAGATGAGTCTTCCCGGGTTTCAACGTTGCAATCAAATGGATGTCGAAGCGTAAGCGGCTAAAAGGCTCAAAGTGGCTTGTGGAAAGTCTCACGTTCAGAAGTACCTGCCGCATAGCACAAAGCCTTGTCGATGATGTGATGTCTCGGGCAATCAAAATTCGCTTGATGGAAAAGACAGTTACTGAGACGGATATCGCCTTCGATTCCACCTCAGTATTCTACGTTCTAGCTCGTGAACGTGGCTTCGTAGAAAGTCCACGACACGAGGTAGTCATTCCCAGTATGTCTGCATCCTGCCACTTGTTCTGAGATCGACAGCATTGAAGCAGGAATGCAGCGGCTACCAAGTAATCTGCGACAGCGCCGTCAAAGTCCGCAAGCTTACCAGCTCAGCGTGCAAGGGTATTCATGGCCTGAAATATTTCAACGTGGCCATCAAGAAACGGATTCTTGGGGACATTGACAGCATATTGAGCAGATCGTTGCGCTTTGGAGGACCTACCCCGTAGCCAGTAGGTTCTCCCAAGCTTCTCTCGCACGCTCGAGGTTTCCACGTGCTTTCCTCTCGGGAACAAACTGCCAGCATCGAGCATTTCTTCCTGTAGTGCAACGACTTCATCTGTTCTTCCAAGACACCAACAGAGCGTCGAAAGTGACGATGGCACAATTTGCGCGATTGGATTGTGTCGGTCCGAAACTCGAGCCAGATATTCATCCACCTCAAGCATGAGTATACGAGCCTCCGCAAACCACCACTGTCAGCATATGTGACGCTGAATGTGGCGTCTCGTTCAAGGCCATGTGCTGTGATGAAGCAAGTCCGCGGAAATGCTGAGTTCAAGGCAAGGGAGGTGGAATCGAGCCGAGATGTGTTTTCTTGCCACTCAATGGCTCATGCGAGTGCGAATCGACAGCTTGGGCAGCTCACCCGCTGCTTGCTTCCCTCTTCAATCGTCTCTCGCAGTTGAGACGAGTTTCCGCGAATATTTCTGAGAAAACGCTATCCTCCAGCCATCGGGGGCTGTGTCTTGTAGACTATCAAGCTGTGACATGAGCACACTCAACCGTGCCTTTATGCTCGTCGACATATCTCTCTCAGCAGTTTCCAAGCATGATAGAGTAGAATCACATATTATTCATGAGCTCTGGCTTCTAGATGATGAAAGCTTGACGAAGGAGACGAGCAGAAGACAGCCGCCCCACCTGATGCACTAGATCAGATGGCCCCAACGCATCCATCATTGAGTGCCGTAAAGGACTCTGCTGATACGGTTCTTCGACCCCTAAGAAATTCTCGACTGTCCTGGCTTCAACTTATCAAAATAATGCTCCAACGAGAGTCCCGTGAGATCTGACGCCCGTCTCGACTCGACAAACTCCTTCAACGCATCCCACGAGCGACACACATGCGTGTTGCCCCAACCATTGTCCTGGCTCGAATCCGCGCTATGATGCACGCTCTCGATCGTGGGGTCCGCGGCGCACATGATGGCCTGTCGAAGATAATCGAAGCAATGCTCGAGATGCTTCGTGACGTTGAATTCGTTGGGGAGTTCAATCATTTGCGAGGCGATGGCCGAGTCTTCGAGAAGGCGGTAGAAGGCTCCTCGTAACATGGCGAGACAGTGGATCTGATGGAAACCTGAGACCGCGAAACTCGAAAACCCCGGTTGGCCTGCGAGGTACTTGCCCCGGCCGAGACCGTATTGTTGGATTTCGTCTTCCGTCAATTTGATGTGACCGAGTCCGGCTAGAAATTCGTCAACTCGTTGCTTGCTTGGGCGGATTTGCATAGCATGACATACTTGGGACCAGGCCTCCCCATGCGGCATCTGCTTCGGGCGAATTCTGGCAAAACTTGTCGTCTCCTTGCCATAGCACGACCAAATTCGGTTGATTGCGAAGATCTGAACACAGACGCCATCAGCGCGACTTGCAAACGGTCAACAAGCACGACCCACAATTTGGATAGACTCGATACCAGCTTGGCAAGCCCCAAGTCTGGAGCATACGTGTTGTGGACCACATGTACGCGCACACTGACACGACACAGAGTACTGCGAACAGCTTCCCAGCGAATGCTTTCCATCGATTTTCTTGCTTCTCTTCGGCGTGACAGATCCTCTCGTCGATTTGGGCATATGTCCCTTTGCTCCAGTCCAGCTGGACACTGCTATTCTTTGAGCACAAAGTCCACATCCGATTGAGGAAACCCATTTTCTTCGATGCGAACCAATTGGTAACGATGGGTTTCATCAAAGAGTCGATCAAGACGATTGGAAGTGTTGCATCCTATGGTGATACGCATACTTTGGGTCGTTCTGTACGACAATGTCCACGTGCGAAGACGATTGGCTTGGCGGGCTGGTATAACCTTATGCCTCATACGAGCCGGACAAAGTAATGCTGCGGCCAGCACCCTTGCCTGAACCATGGCGATCGGATTGATCGAGTGAGTTGCCTGCCATGCATCTATGGACAGGGTTATTCGCCATGGTAGCTGGAATGTGACTGTGATGCTTGTCCTGGATGAATTCGCGAGTGGGCTGGAAGCTTTGGGCATCTGTGCACCTTTTTTCTCATAACGAGTTGCTCTGTGGACTGGGGACCTTGCAATTTGAATAGGTTGCCCTCGTGAGGATTCGCATCGATTGAGTTGGTAGTTGCAGTATCTTGTGTCTGCGCTCGTTGGTTTTCCGCGGAGGTTGTCGAAAGGCCACCGCTGACCCTTCTGTCGATTTTGCGAAGTGTAACCTTAGACCAGAGGACGGGCCTGGAAGTCTGTTGAGCGAGCAGCGGAGGAGGTCTAGTGGCTGATCGTATCGCTGAAGTGGCACACCTCTTTCGTGCCAAAAATTCGCCTGCGACGTCGACTACATTATTGCATCGGCATGACTTAATCTATGCTACGATGTTCCTGGAAACCGCTCGGGCTCCCAAATGTGTACCAGACTCTGTGGGCGGAGTAGTCCTTCGAGCTCAACGTACTTCAAATCGAATGCTCGGTGAGAGCCATATCTACTGCTTGTGCTCAGTTTGCAATTTTGGAACCTAAAAAGTATGGTTCCATTTCGCTGCGAACAAAATACCACTGATTCACTGACAAGTCTTGAGTTCCGAAGGTCCTATAGCTATTAACAGTAACATCTCCATAACCCATCCAGTTTCCCCTCCCACGATCCTTACGGCACCACGGCTCCCTCTTCTCGCTCCGCAACCCAAACAAACGGATAGCTCTTGTCATCAAACCCCACCGCCCTCTCCCCCGCCCACGCCCGAATCCGATCGAAATTGCGACACTTGTGCGGCGTTTCTAGTTTCTGCGCTACGGACTTTTGTTCTCGACGCCAGTGAAATGTCACGGGCGTCACGTCCGAGTGGCATTGAATCACCGCGCGCAGAGTCTCTATACAGTGGCCTAGAAATGGGCTTGGTAAGTCGGAGGGTTTGTGATTTTTTACTCTTTTTTTCCTTCAGCGCTGACTTACCGAAATGTCTTGTGAAAGGCTCGTTTCGAGTCCCGTTGGGATGGAAGAAGGTTTGGTTGTAGCGTTCAGGCCAGGCGGCTTTGCGCATCATGTTCTGAAATGGAAAAAAGTGGCGCATGGGTCAGTTCATGACATTACTACTCGTGCTTCGCACTCACGAGGCAATGTAGCTGGTGGAAGACTTCCACGCCGATCATGTACTGTCCTGTCATGTTCCAGATAGGGATCGTCGGATCATAGAGTCTTTGGGCCGCGCTGGAGGGGATGTGGATGGTTTGGACGGCTGGTGGAGGTCAGAGTGTGTGGTTTTGTGTGATGTGCTAGAAAAGGGGGTTTCGGACTTTCGTATAGATCTGTCCAGAGCTTGTCGACTTCGTCGTCGGGCTGTTTGATGTATGGGCCTGGATCATCGTCGAGGCCTTTTCTTAGTCGAGTGATGTTTTCTTCGTATTCGACGAGATGGTTGAGTGGGGCTGGGGGATTCGTTAAGAAAGTAGTGTTGTTGGGACCATGGACGATTGAGACTCACAGTAGATTCCTAGTCCTGGATCAGGAAGATTTGTTCGCTCGTGGAACAAGAGGAAGAGTAGGATGCAGATCGCGGTATACAATATGCTGAGGTGAGCGACATGTAGTCGATGTAGCGGTGGCACATGCAGGCTTTCGTATTCCAACACTTTTCGCGTCTTCTTATGGATATAATTGCCAATGAGTGCTTCATTCTCTTCCGATACAGACATCTTCAACAACTATTCTGATGAACTTGGCTTTGCTGAGCAGGCAGAGTGCAAAGAAATGAGAATTTCCCTACAATCAGAATGGGCTACACGTGAGTCGTCTGAGCTTCTCGCTCAAACTGTTCGTTCAAACTCGTCGTCCAGCATGGTCGATGCATCCAGCGGATATCCCTAGCTATACAGCAGAAGAAAGCTTGAAGCACATATAGCAAATTAGAAGCCCAAAGAAAACTCGTGCTCTTCTCCATTCGATATTAGACCGCCACGGAACAGATCTCTAGGCATGTGGTTGGAACATAAAGGCCCGAATAAAAAAAGCTTGTCGGAGTTTGGCACCGTCATCAAAAGATCTTGACCTCGTATTCTACGATGCCGTAGTCGAGCAGGAACACAAGAGCATGGGTAGCTGTGACCTGGTTTGGTGCTCAACAGCTGAAGAGTTGCAAATTATGATTCGCTAGAATATGCCAACTCCTTAATCGAAAGCATAAACCTGGCATGTCCCAGCGATCTTTCCCTTCGTTTTGTGAGGCACATTCCAGCTAAGCTCGCTGCGTCGTGATGATAGTGTACTGGAATGCGATAGGGCTTGTGTTTGGACTTTCTCCCTTTTAGCTTCGACCCAGGAAAACTTTCGAGCACGTGGATGCGTTGGTGGGACTTTGACTTTCGATAGGGCTGATGGAGAACAGGGGCTGCACATCACGAACATGATCTGCTGCAAATGCTGCATACGAGCGAGCTTGCTCCTTTCGAAGCGGAGATTTCTCACGTTGTGGCGATTTGGGTCGATGAGCGATCATGCCACACGCGAGTAGGAAAAAAACAAAATTCTTCAAAGCAGGGTAGCAGAGTATCATTCTGATTCCTACGCGGAGACTAATTCCAATGAAGACTCATGTGTCGTTGATTACTTGAGTCTGAATTCTCGCACTACTCGGTTGCGCGTAGTAGGCGGGCTTTCTTCTGATCTTCAGCATCTGTGACCTCGACTAGCCCAGATACGATGCGAATCACTTCTTCTCAGCCTCGACTGCCGGTCCGCCACCGTAGTAGAAGTCGTAGTCATGTTGAGCAGAGCGCTTCTCAGCCTCGACTGCTGGTCCGCCTCCATAGTAGAAGTCGTCTAGGAGCCCAATAGAATTAGTCAGGTCGTTGGACATCACAAGCGAGCGACTCACAATCATGTTGGCGCTTGTCAACTCCGTGTGGTGCACGCTCTAGTGACAACTTTCAGAGGAGACTTTTGCAGAAACTTCTGTAACGATACATACTGGCTTCCAGCGGAGCTGCATGAGCGAAAGAGCTCAGGATGCAATACTGGCGAGAATGGAAGTCTTCATTTTGGTGATAAGTGAGATGGTTGATCAAGATTGGGCTCTGAGGGCTGATCTAGTTCTTTCATGGCGGCAGCCCGGCGCTTTATAGGTATGAGATGGGAGCTCAAATTCAACAGTCTTGCACAATTTACCGGTCCTCTTGGCACCGGAATTTGCAAGGCATGCGAGATCATGTCCACGGAGGAACATGTTCAATCCTGATTGATCATGACCTGACAGAAAGTGCTAGAGGCAGTGACAGCAAAGTCATTCTACAATGCTTCCCATGTAACTGCATCGTACCATCCAAAGCGTGCTCAAGGGACCTCCTTGCTTTGTGTACAGCGATGTAGCCTGCTCTTGACTGACTTGATACGGTTCTGTTAGTCTGCCCGTCCTCTGAATCGAGATTCTCGACAAGGTCCACTTGTATGCATGCTTGAAACACTGTGATTGATTCGCCTGCCACTGGTTAACCCTACGTGCGCCGACGGCATCAGATGATCCTCGTGGGGATGCTGCAGCCTACCCGGTACTGTCCAAAGAATGGGCCTGGCCAGAATGACAGATGTCTCGACGAGCTACTTTCTTGAACCTCTATCTCGATCGTCAGGCTCACCCGCCAGAGACGAGCATCCACAATCCTCGGGGCCTCTTGCACCGTCCATCCACATTCCTCACCAGCACAACATGAGTCCGCCGGTCCAATGCCCAGCGTCTGGACATCCTGATGACTCCAATAGAAGGGTCTCTTTAGAATTCCAAGGAGAGAAGACTCCTTTCCTAGATTCGCCCAAAGAGTCCGACGAGTTTCGTCCATACTGGAGGCATGATCTGAGTAGAAGGCGGCAATCGTGGCTCGTGCTCACTACCGTGATCGCTTTAATCGCCATTCTGTCGAGCGCATTGACAGTCTTCGTTTACATGAAGATCAACGATGGCCTTTGTCAGCATTTGAAAGAACGTCCGCTATTAGACGGATATTTGCCGCTGGACTCCCCTCTGCTGGAAATCGATAGAACGATATCGACTGAGCTCTTTCTGCCCTGGAATTTCACCCCGAGTATCTGGAATGAGCACCCGTCGCTCGGTCGAGTTGATAAACTCTGGAAAGAGAGGTTGGGAACGGGAGGGATGCAGACTTATCATGAAGCTGGCATGATTTTCAAGGCTAACAATGGAGCAGATCACTTCTTCATGATTCCGATCGACCGGGGCGCTCCGTACGGTCTGGACCCCCGAACACATGTGGTCTTCAAAGATATGCCTGGACCGGTGCCGGAAGGGTTTCCAGTGATGCTTGAGTCTATCCACCAGCTTCACTGCCTGGTCGGACGATGCCGCCTTTCTATCGGGTAGCTGCTAACGCGTGGCGTAGGACGCGCTACGGAGAAAACTATTCATGAACCGTGATTGGTACAAAGAAAATTGGGCTACTTTCGCCAACGTAAGATCATTTTACCGTACAGAATAGCTCCCGACAATAGCTTACACAATTGGACAGCCGGGTATGGAAGAGGCGCACACCAGCCACTGCCTTGATATGGTCAGTTTGCATGATGTTCGAGCACGTCAACTGGAGATGACTAAAGGTAATCCACCAGATTCGACAGGCCTTGACATGTCGGGCCGACATAGGCATTCTTGGGTGGAAATGGGTAGCGGTAGGTCTAACTCACGGGAACCTTATCCACTCGACATTGTTGATCACTGTTGCCACAGGTTAAGGGCAATAATCTTCCCGACTTTGCGCGGCCTCATCAGTGCGTCAGCTATGAAGCTGTGCTCAAATGGTCAAGAGAACACCAAATGCCTGAAATGTTCCAAGCATACGAGAAGCATCAGGCTCCGCCCAGTAATGCATTATTCGCTGACTGGGAGTTATTCCATGGAGATTTGGGCGATTTGAATCGTTGGTTGAAGCCAGAACGACATAAAGTGGAGGACAATGAAGATTCAGGGACGCCTCTCAACTAGCCACTCGACATTAGTCCTGCCTCGGCCCATAGAGGACTGCATACTTCATCCTTCTCTCTATCTTTCTTCTCATTCTGGTTTTCTTCTTTCCATTGACTTTAGAACTTCTAGTCCTGCTAATTTGTACCAATTGACACAACAGACCAAAACCTTTTCCGCTACGCACCCAATGTGGCAAAATATCTGGACAGATCCAATTCACGACCCAGAAACAATTCAATTTGCTTCTCGTAGTCCTTGGATGCGCCTGGAGCGAGGAGAATTTCGCGGAATTTCCCGCCCATGTCGGCGTCGAAGGGGATCGTGGAATGCGCTGAACAGATCGGCGGCGTAAAGCCAGCTGAAAGACCACCCGTACACGAGAGCGGCGGTTTGGACGTTGTGCGTGTCGAAGGTGAAATCGTGGTCCCATCTTGACGGGTCTGTGATGCCGAAGTCGTCGAGTTGGTTGAATTGCGTCCAACTTTTCATGATGCGTTTGTACTCGCGGACGAGATCTAGAGAGCTGGTATCGACTGGATGGTGTTGGTCGCAGAGGAAATGATCCCACATCGAGCGGCCGGCGGAAAGGAGAGCGAATCCCACATTGTGGCCGTTCGCAAATGCGTCGGAGGCTGAGATTGAGCTCAAACTCGCACTTGCGTTCTTGATGCTAGCGGGTGGGTTTTGGGGATGCTTCTTAGGAGGCTGCTTCTTGCCAGGATTGCCCTTCTGCCATGTCTGGAAAGCTCCGGTGGAAGCATACGACCAGTGCTCACTGATGGTCTCTAGCATTTGGGGATTGCTGGCTACAGATTGTTCTGTCAGTTGAAGTACGGCCGGTGATGGTAAATTTGTATCAATGAGGAGGACTGACACCATCCTTCCAACGTGGATTGAATGACGTTGGAAAAATCATCCGGAGCCTGTGAGCTGGTGGCGCTCAGGACATCATATTTGACCTTGGAAGAGTACACTGAAAGCACCTGACCAAACATGCGGAATGCGAGATGAAGCTAGCATCGTAGGTCAAAATCAGCTGCGAGAACTCCAAACAAATTTGGCGCCTTGGTATCTTACCTGGTCAGAGTCCAGCAGGGATGGTTGATCCCCCTTTGGTGCGTCAAAGTAGTATTTGACTATCACCGAGACCGGGTGTTGAGTTCCATTAGCATTCACGAAGCTCGAACCCAGGCTGACACTATAAGCGGTAGATGCCACTGTATCGTCGCTTTTACGTCGGAACGGATCGATGTACAGATATCCCTGGAAACTGTCATCATCGGTGTTGCAAACCGCATAAAGCTGCACGTTTGCGTCCCATATGACCTCCTCGGCAGAGTGTCCAGGCACAGCGGTTGCTGGGTCCACCTGTTTGAAGTGAAAATGAAAGACCGGGCCGAGCGCGCCCAGCATTCGACCGATAGCCCCGATGGCTCCGTACCATTCGCGAGCTGTTGGAAGGATCAGCATTCTCGCAAGCTCGGGCGGGATTTCATTACTGCTGCGGACTTAAGGCGACTCACAATCCTGGCCACTCTGTCTTTTCTGCACCTCAGCAGCGTTCGCCTGAGTCTCGTAATGAGCTTGGTCCCATTCGAACAAGAACTCGTACGATCCCTCTGCCTTCTTCTTGAAGTCTTTCATCACGTTGATATACTGATCACGGTTGAGCGGCCGGAGCGTGGTTCGAAGCCGATCAACAAAGGATCGGACGGTCTGCGGTGTCCGGACCAAAGCATCCTTCAACGCGTAATCCGCCCACGATGCGTATCCGTACAGGTTGGCCAGCTCCGCACGCAGTGCCACAGTCTGTTCCAGACGAGCGATGTTCTCCGGGAGGATCGAGTTGCACAGTATTTGCACGAGTCGTCGTGTCGTAGCGTTGTTGCATGGAGCGATAACATCGAAGTCACTGACTGAGACTCCATATTTATCGTCCTCGCGCCCATTGGGTTTGGCTAGCTCCACGACACGATCATCGGAAACGCCATCTAGGTCTTGTCGAGTAAAATAAATTACTGGCCCAGTAATGTTGCCCAAGGCGTTCAGAAAGTCGGTTTTAAGGCGGTCGATCGAGTCGCTGATCGTCGCAAGGCGTTGCTGCTTCTCCGGCTCAGAATTGTAGCCATTTTCGGCAAATTGTTGCAAAGTCACTTGGAGTAGCTTCGTGTCCTCGGCATCTAGCGTTGCAGTCGCGCGCTCCTCGCTCGCATCGCGAGACGGTGTGATCGGCGTATCACGCGAAGGGAAATGCTGCAGATAGACGGCTTCGACAAGCTTATAGAATTGTTCGTTATTGAAGGTTTCGGTTACAGCATCCCAGTATAAATCGCTGGCGTCCGAGCTGGATTGCATCAAGTCAGGGTGTTCACCTGTTTCCGAGTAGAAAGTAAGCTTGGCGGCGAGATCTGAGATAGCATTCGTGTGCGGCCAGTACGGGGCGATGGCATTCGCGAAGCTTGCGGCATCGGGCGTGATTTTGTGCACGAGCTGATCCACGAACTCGTGCTCGCGAGCCGCCGCTTCTTTGCCCAGATCCTGCAGCGACTGCACCGTCTCGTTCAAGATGAGCGGGCTAGGAAACTTGACAGTGAGCAGCTGAGAAGGGTCCTGACGAACAACAAGAGAGGTGACGAAGGGAGTGTGGAGGCAGAGGGCCAATATGCCCCGAGCCACAAGCAACGGAGGCTGCATTGTCTCGAGTGGATGAAAAGGAAAAGGAGCGTTGTGATGCACTTCAAACGTTCATTGGCCGTCGGGTCCGTGCATTAAATACCATAGTAGTCGCCGGATGCACAACCATGGAAAAGGTATTCCTATGCTCTGATCTAAGTTTCTCTCCTTGTTGATTAGACAGAACTCCCGATTGAACCGCCGCGAGCTCATGGCCTAGTGACAAGCTAGCAGGTTCAGCTTTTCACTGAATACGAGAAAATCTCACAATACGAGCTGCGAGACTGAGTTGTATATGGATTATTGAACAGGCAGACTTACTTTGCAAAACGGTGCGTGGCTCCGTGGGCTGATTCTGTACATATGACAAAGGCGTCACTGAATGATCGCAATTAGTCGTCAATTGTCAACGAATCGATCAATCGATTGATCAATTTCAATCGGGCTACACCTTCTAGTCTAATTGGTTGCAGCGATGTACAAATGCAAGCAAGTTGCAGATAGTTGATTGAAGGACCCTCTTGGCACGTCTTTACCTGTTCTTTGCTAAGAAAACCCGGATAGGGGTGGCCTTTTCGGCCGCGGAAGACGCGGCGATGTTCGCGGATTGCCTAATCAGGCAGGCCGCCCTTCATCATAGGAGTAGGATGGCAAGTCTGACTTGATGAATTATGCTCAAGCGGTTGATTGAAATCACCCTTGGCTGCGACCGCTTGCCTGGTCATCAGGTGAGAGTCTCTAGTTGGTTGTAACTGATTGATTGTTTGTGATCATTGGCGCCTAAGGTCAGTGGAAGTACAGCGAGAACGGTTTCTCATGTACATCGCAGATAGAATATATATGCTAGAGCGCTGAGCGCTCACAGAAATAGGGGTTCGAGGCTTGACACACAGTAGTGTAGCTCGTATGGTCGTCTGTCTTTGCTCCGACCATGCGCCATGGAGTCCGACCTGCACCTCCGGGACATGAAGACAGACTTGCCGGTCTCTGGCACGTGGGGCGTGGCTCGCCGCACTTCATCCAACTTTCACAATTCACGTCGTCCGACATCTTTACTTGCGCTTACTGCAGGTTGAACTCAATGAACCGTCGTTCCAATCGACCCAGCGAATACTTTGCTGTCATTTCACATTCTGCTCCAACGCCAAGCACATGACTGTATTCCGAGAACGAGACAGGACTGAGTAAACAACAGCATCTATGGCCGCCAAAGTTGCTAGCTGATCAGTTTACACTAAAAAAACAGAAGACTGCTTTGGAGATCTGACGATGCTATCGGTCTTGGCATTCGCAGCAGATGGACACTTCACACGGTCTGCAAGAGTGACTGTTTTGCGAAGAAATGGACGGAAAGCCTGACCAGCTAAGGCTGACGGCCTTATTCTTAAATCATCATACAGAGGGCTAACAGATCTTGTAGAGCTCTATATCATTAACATGCGTCGGCCCTTGGGAAGCGCCCAAAACGAGAAATCACTCTGTCGTTGATGACAATCAGCACCACGGACATACTTCCTCACCACATCGCAACAAAGTCTGTGTGAGACTTCAAGCTTTATGACGAATACTTTGAAGCGATTTCTGCCATTGCAACTGGCACCATCAGACATCGAGCTTTGCCTGAGCCTGCATATTCTTTGTTCATCTGGCACTAAGACAGCCTCTTTGTCCTAGGGTTTTGTCAAGGATCATGATTTGTTCCTGGCCTGGCTTCAGCATCCAGTTAATCGGGGGAGTGGTCCAATGGTAAGATCCAAGGCGTGCTGTAAGCACCTGACACCTTCGGCAATGGCGTCGTTGCGAGCTTGGGTAGCTGGCTAGCGCGATTCATGCTCTGGGGCAACCCGGGTCACCGTGTTAAATGCCATGGTGCTCTTGGTGTGATGCTCATCTGAACCCCCTAGCCCGGCCCCTTGGGATGCCAGTTCGAATCTGGCCTTCTCCAGTAACGCTTTCATTTGTTTCCTTTTTTGGCCAAGCAAAATTGGGGGAAAGGCGGGTTGCTACCGTGAATAATGTCAACCAAATCCAGAAGCGCGCTTGTTGGACTATTTTACCACTTTGTTTTCATCACTGATGTGCTTCAGAGAATCAAAACTTTCCAGGGAGCGACATGGTGACACCCAACAGCGCGGGCAGGTGCATGTCTTGAGAAACATCAGCGATTCCCATCCATGATACGTCGGCGCGGCCAAATATACGATACATGTGACCGTAACGCTAGCAAACATTCCTGTATCATACATGGGCCTCTCTTCACGTGTGCGGCAAGATCAAAGCTATTGTGTGCCGCGCAGCTAACAATGGACGTGAACGTTGAAGCCTTCACTTGCGCGCCAAGAAACGTCGCATTAGTGACTCGCGCCCCACTTGCTTTCTGACTATGACTTTCTCGTTCCCTCCCTCTCCGGCTTGTTCCTCAGACACCGCCGAACAACACACCGACCTTGCACCCTTTCGACGTCAACACTGTTCGGCCCTTGTCTGATACACCACTCGCGACACCCGGCAACATGGCCGGCTTACCACACGACGCGCCGCTCGCCCTCTTGATCTGCGCCATCGGCTATTTCTTGCAAGATGCTCTCCAAAAGAAGACTTTGGAAGTTCCTACCACCGCTCAGCCCCCACTGTCCTCGCCGCTCGAGCGCGCCCCCATGGGCGATGTCACTGCACCACCCGTTATCGTCACCGAGTTGATCTCAACGGTGCGCCAGCCCGCAATTAGCCCGGATCCCCTGCGCCTCCCGTTCGAGTCTCTCTGGTTCACCGCCTTCTTCATCTTCCTGGTTTCGTTGTTCCTCTTTGGTATCGTTCTCGTCAGCTATGGCGCCTCGAGTTTCGTGATCAGCGTTGCTGTCGAGCACGGAGATCAACTGCGCAAGTGGTACATCGACGACCAGAAGTCCATGCAGCAAGCCGCACGTGAGAAGCTTCACACAGAATTCATCGCGAAGGCTCAACAACTCCTCGGCATCTCTGCAGTTGAAGACAAGCACTTACTCGACCATCTGCAATCCGCCGTCGACTCTATCAAGACGTCTGTCGCCGAAGCCAACAGGTCAGAAGCAGATGCCAGAATCGCCGCTGAGAAGGCTCAAAGTGACCTGTCGTCTGTCCAAGTCAGCCTCGATTACCACAAGGTGTTGTTAGAAGGGACAACGCAGGAACGTGAGAAGAGTCTACGTTATGGCCTCAGATTGTCTGCCGAGAACCAAAAGCTGGAGGATGCACAATCGGCGCTTCATACGGAGATCGAATTGTTGAGAGAGAGTCTTGAGTCCACACGGCAGCGTTTCACCTCCGAGGCAAGTGAGGCTGCGCAGGCCAGCAAAGCTGAGCTTGACTCTACCAATGAGAAGAACGCCCAGCTGTTGGAAGCCTTGACAGTGGAAAAGACTGCTGCCAAAATGCGGCTGGAACGCACCGAAATCGATCTGGCCGGTTTGAGAACTTCGTTCAGCAACCAAGAAAAGAAACTTGCTTCTGCACGAGAAGATGCCGCTGAGCAGAAGAAGAAATGCGGCAGTGCTCTGGACGCTTACAAATTTCTCGAGAAGCAATCAATGGCTCTGGATTCTGAACTGGCTGATGAGAAATTGGCCACCAAGGCCCTCCAAGAGAAGCTTGACAGCACTCAGGGCAACTTGAATGATCTCAGATCAGAGTTTGCTCTGGTACAAGAGTGCAACGAGGAGCTCGAAGAGCAGCTAGAATCAGCAAGATTCAAGCTTCAGAGTCGAGAATCAGAGGCTCAGAGCCTGAAAGAAGAGCTCAGCAGTGCCCAGAAGGATCTTGCTTCCACTAATGCGAAGTCTACTGAGCTTGGGAAGTCCATTGACCGTCTCAACGAGAAGAACGTCGATCTAAAGAAGCAAGTGCAAGATGCTGACGATCGTGTTTATCGAGAGATTGAGTCGGTCAACAGCAGATATACGGCCATTGGCGAACAGCTCTCAGCAACACAACTCGAGCTGGACTCCGTACGCAAGGAGAACAGTGAGCTACGTCACAGTCCACGGCCGGCTGTTCAAAAGCTTGAGGGCCTGCAGAAGGAACTAGATGAGGCCAAGAGTGAGAGACAGGCTCTGACTGCTGAATTGAAGAAGGCCCAAGACGATCTTGCTTCCGCTCGCAAAGCCAATACAGAGGCACGCGACTCTTCAGAGCTCAAGGAGAAGTACAATTTGCTGCAGAAGAAGTACCAGTCGGTCAAGGACAAGTTGGAGAAGGAGGAGAATGCCCGTCATCGACTGGAAAACGATTCACGCCGAGACCAGCGCCAGCTCAAAGAAGTGCAGGGCATAGCCAGCAAGCTGCATTCTGAAAACAAGAACTTCGAGTGGAACAAAAAGAATGCTGAGGAGAATGCCAAAAAGACAGAGCATGATCTGAAGACAAGCAAGGAGACTATCAGTAAATTGCAGCAACAAGCCAAGCAGAGAGAAAAAGAAGACCAGAACCTGCGTCAAACTGCTTTCGCCCGCCTTCAGGAGAACCAAACTTTGAGAGCAGAGATTGCAAAGTTGAAAGACAACAACAAGATGCAGGAGGAATTGGACAAAAAGCAAAAGACCATCGAGGAACAGGCTGGTCATATGAGGAAAGGTAACAATTTCGTCATGGGCCAGAACAAGAAGATTTCAGATCTGGAGAAGCAGATCAATCACTTGAAGCAAGATGCTGCTAACCCCAATATCTTGCAAGAAATCGAGAATCTTCGAGCAACAATCAGCAGGGAGCGGGAACACTTCAAGGTTCGACTTCAGAATGAGACACAGAAATCCCTCAACAAGGGAGCCGAAGATGCAAAGCGGCAGGTCGACGAGCTCAAGGCTAAGACACAGCAGCATGACAAGTTGGCGGCCGAGGTCACAAAGCACCAGAAGGCCGCAAGTGATGCGACTTTCGCTGCCGAACAGCTCGCCAAGAAGCTCCGCGCTCTCTGTCTTGGGCTGAAGTATGGCAAACTCTGGCTCGATAGGTGCAGAAATCGTCGTGCGAACATTCATCGGGCCGATGGCGATGATGATGATCAGAAGCCAGACGATGGTGGAAATGGTCAAAATGACGACAAGAATGCCGATGAAAACACTGGAACGCCAGACAGCGAACAGAAGGAGAGCAATCAAGGTGGCGAAGGTGAAAATGGCGAAGATAAAGATGCCGCAGGTGAAACGGACGACGACGAATACTTTTATGGCTCACAAGGCAGCAATACTGGCAATGGCGATGTTCGAGAGGAGGCTGCATCGATGCAGAACGGTGGTGATGATGTAGTGCAAGACGATGACGGCAAGGAGCACGCGGGAGACGCCACACTCGAAGATGACGACGAGCTTTACGATCTTTTCCATGGTGAGTTGGATATCACCAGCGAGGCTGGAGATGCTGGCGACTATGCAGTCGAGCCAACAACTATAGCCAACGATGCGACGACTACCGCGAACGATGCGACAATAACCGCGAGCGCTCCCACGACGATCGCAAATGCTCCCACGGTTGTGACAAACAATGCACCGGCAGCTCCATTCCATGGGGATGCTTGCGGTACACGCGGAGATAGGGCTGCGCAGAGGAAGAGACAGAAAGAGAAACAAAAACAGCGTAATGCTGCACGAGCTCAGGCAGAAAACGACCTCAAGCTGGAACAAGAGCCTCTATTCGCTCCGATGCCCACTATGCCCGGCCCGTTCTCAACTCTCGACGCAACAGCTGCGACGTTCACCCCACAGTCGGTGAGCCTATCAACACAGGCATCGGATCATACTTCCAGCTCGTCGAGAATCTTCAGCGTACCGAATGTGCCAGTACGAACGAGCACGCTTCCACAAGCTCAGAGCCTGTCTTTCCAATTCTCCAACGCAAATACATCGACACAGCCTCAACACCAAGCTTTCGGTCACCCGAGCACATCAAATGCAGCTCTGCAACAGCCCTTCAACTTTTGGGGCACCCCAGCAAATGCTCCGTACGTGCCTCAACACCAGGCTCCCAGCTACCCGAGCACATCAAATCGCGGTACGGTCCAGCCCTCCACCTTTCCGAACACGCCAGCGAGGGGTCAGATCCGGGATCGACCTTACCCTTTCCCCCTTCGCGAAACACCAGATCGCCAGGATTGAGAGACGAACAGGGCTGAATAAGTTTGCACGGAAGAGACTATTGACAGGCGACGAAACCACTGAACGATAAGATCTGTTGACGATAGCGCTCTGTGAACGACCGACGAGGTGACACCGCACCCACGCAAGCCACGGTCCCCGTCGCCCACAACACGAGATGAAGCAATGCCACAAAAAAAAAACAAGAAGAAGAAAAGCTCATAATTTTCTGATGGGGGGTCGCTCTAAGCACCTATACCAGAGATTCTCACGAGTTGTTTTATCTTCGTCGTACAACACAAAAACACCAACACCGACATCATAAGCAAAAACACGCAGTGGATGCTGAAAAGCTCCAGATCTCAGATGATAGGTCGCTGTAAGCACCCATACATCGAAATCTGCGAGCTGTTGCATTTCATTCAACGAAAATCTCCTTTGGATTGGGCTTCGTGCGAGAGAGGTAGGATGGCTTGGGCATTTTGTTTTGCGAATTGGAGTTTTTGGCGTTTGGTTTTGAGGATAGACAAAAGCATGAGCATGAATGAGATACCCGACGCATTGTATGATATGAGAATTGAAATGATTTTGACTTGAAGTGGTTTCCTGATGTGTCGTCCATGATCGCTTTTTGTGTCTCTTTCCCCTCGATCACTAATACTAGTCCCGTGTAGATCGCCCGGTGCTGATCACCAAATTTGGAGAGATAGGCCATGTGGCTTTCCGCTAGGGCTATTGATGCATGAACCCGAAGCCGTTCGTTCTGCATATACCTTAACCAGCTAGACATGTGCTCAAACCATGCTTTTGTCTGTATGCACCTAATAAGCAATTCAAGGTGATCTGTGGCATAGAAGAGCACATCGCAGCTAGGAGGTATCAAGCTCACCAGCCAGGCGTTCTCGGAGGAGCGATACGATATGAGTTTCGGTGCAGTTACGTCTTGATAACCTTAAATACTAGTCTCGCCACAGAGCCGTGGGTTATTCCATTGAATTCATTGAACCACGTATAGTCGGTGACATTGATGAGCTGTTCTTCCAAAGTCATGCAGCGCCGCCTTGTTGCTGTTGCTGTCAGCAGCAGTGTCTCGTATGACGAAAAGCAAGTCCATCTATACTCGAGCGAATACGATGTCTTCGTTGTCAGGATAAGCCACTGGCGCTGTTAAGCGAGTCATGGACTTCCCGGCAAACGAGACAACGCGCAACATGCCTCATTTTCTGCTCTTCACTGCCGGTGCCGGGGTCCTTGGTTATTCGGCTCATATTTGATGCGAAAGACTAAGGCTCAGTCTTTCCAGAGACCCTCCCTCACCCACATGCTGCCACATAACACAAACCATCAACATGGACGCATTGAACGCAGCTCAATCTAACGCAAGTCGTCGCGGCTTGTTCGCCGTAGCCGGGATCTTCTTATTTCTCTCCTGGTCGACGCTTGGCCTTCGAATCTGGGTCCGCAGAGCCATCATCGGCGCATTGGGGTGGGATGATGCGTTCCTGATCACAGGTGCTGTGAGTAAGCACCGTACCCAGCAGATAGCACTCATCTGACCCCATTGTTAAGTTCTCCCTGACTGGCTTCTGCATTACTTTGATCATTCCAGAAACAATTTTCCATGAATTGTTCGAATCGCTTCACTTCACGTTCTCAGATATCAGTGGCTTGAAATTAGTAGGTCTGCTCACCTACACTCTTCTCTATGCTTACCAGTGCAGATAGCAATATGGAGCTGCGCACTCTACGCCGCTACCATGCTGTTTCTCAAAACGTCACTCGGATTGTTTTACCTGAGGATAGTTATCCGCGCATGGCAACGGAATTTGGTCTATGTTGTCGTTGCCGTCAACGGACTCTGGGGCGTATGCCTTTTCTTCCTCGCGCTCTTCCAATGTGGCGCAGATGTGTCGAGATACCTCGAACACACCTTCAACGGCGTTTGCTTATCAGAACCGGTCCAATATCGCCTTCAGCTGGCTGCAGCAATCGCCAACGCTGTCACAGATTGGACATTCGCAATCCTCTCCATCTTCGTATTGGCCAAAGCCACGATGCCGATGCGTTTGAAAGTCAGCGCCGGTTTCCTGCTTTTACTCGGGTGTACTGGAAGCGTTCTCTCTCTCGCACGAATCGCATACCTCAAAAACGTCCGCCTCGGGCCCAATTTCTTGCAAACAGCGGTGGAATTGGGCACTTTGACCATTGCAGAGCTGGGGCTTATCACCACTGCAGCTTCTGCAGCTACGCTTCGTCCGCTGTTCCGGGTAATCCGTAGACAAGGCAGGTTGACAAGTCTCCGGCCAAAAGATCGAACGAACGACTCCTCTGTAGATCTGACCACAGCAAACGCTGCCACCATCTCGGCCCCGAGCCCTGTGCTTGTGACGACACCTTACGATGCACTTTCAGAGGTGGAAAGAGTTGACGCCGAAAAGTACGAAGCCGCGTTGCCGAACAGAACTTTTGGAGTTTAGCCCATCGCGAGGAAATCAGAGGTGCTTCCTCACCACAGTCTAGAGCACGAAAAGCTAGGTCCACGCGTTGAGCATCGGTAACAACAGGGACCTTGATCACCTCTCGGAGAAAGTCGTCAGTGGCATTTGCAAGGCACTGTAATCCTAGAGGCTAACCTGATGGCAGGGAAGATGCGACATTGAACTCGTCCTTGACGATATACCCATCGCTTTGTTCCCGCAACAGCCATCCATCATATCACACTCTTATGGCAGAAATTCCCTGGGACAGCTTCGGTCGCAATTAAGTGGATATGTTCTTTGAGACAGCCAACAGTCCTGTCCTGAACTTGTGATAGAAGAGCAAGATCGGAAAACTTTTCTGATCATCAACGACGAGGAGGACCAGGCAAGTATGGTAATTCACAATACTTTCGTCAACTTTCCAGACTCGATCAATCGACACTTCAATCGTAAAGAGTTCGTTGATGAGCTTGCGAGATGTGCAGGGACACTTTTGTGGAGGCTCCTGCATTGACTCAGAAGTCGAGGACATCGTTCTGATCATCCACGGAGCATGCTTGAAGGTCAGACTGCGAAGTTTCCACCGCCCGGTCCGCTATTACCGCATGGAGCAGGCTGCGCCTAGTTTCCCCGTCACAAGCGACGAGGTTGCTGGTTGAAGAAAGCTTTCTGAGAGGCCATATACTATGTATTGTGCCTGAATGGTCCAGACGGCAGACTCTGCAGACTTCAACTAGAAGACCTTGTGCCGATGTGGGCCAGGATTCAACGCAACGCTGCGCTTGCAAGCATGGTTTGCAATTCTGCGCTAGCATTGCTCGATGATCTATTCGTAGTCGTTGATGCTGGCGTGGTGCACCCTTTGTCTCTAATCCGCTGCTTGTGTGCTTGGTAAGGTTGTCGCTGGTGACAGTCGGGCACCATTTTATAAATCCGATTGCTGGCTCTCACAGCGACAGGTTGCTGTAGAATGCCCCAGCAAAAAGTGTAAGCATCTCGATGACACTGAACACTTAAGTCTTGTCTGATCCTTGCATCAGTAATAGTGAGCCATGTTTGACCTCCGACATGTCGATGCGCATGGATCGATCATTATTGACCAGATTTCCTCCCTCTGACCACCCATAATGGATCCCGCCTCCCACTTCCCATCCCCATCATCTTCATAAAGCCCCTCAAACCCTCATCTCCGCCCTGTCCAACCCCAGCGTCATCCCTCACAACCCCATCACTCAACTCCACAATCTCAATCTCCTCCCACCCAGCAAAAAACAAAAAATCCCCCACCATCTGCAACCTCTCCTCCTCATCCACCCTCAACCACCTCTCAATCGCCTTAGTCGGAAAACACCGATTACTAACAACCAAATGCACCCTCCCACCAGGCTTCACAACCCTCTTCAACCCCTCCAAAACCTCCACCGGCCTCGTCAAATAATCCGTCGAAACCACGTTCGTCGCCGCATCGAACTCCTTCCCACTTCCCACTCCCCCCTCCCTCAACACCTCCCACACATCCGCCCGCACATTCAAATCCCCCACGACCCGGCCCCCCTTCAACACGGAATTCGCCTCCAATTCCCGCCTATTCATCCCCAACCCCACAATTTCGACCTCGCCCCGCTCACTCGCTCGTTCGATGTGTTCCGGATAATGCGACACCCAACTACTGCAGAAATCCAGAATTCTCGATCCGGGCGCCGAAGGCAAGACGGTAGCGTAGTATTCTCGTAAGGTCGCGATGGCGGCATCGTCGATGTGCGTGACGAAGCGCGGGGACGAGTAGAAAGATGGGTCCGGGGATTCGTCCTGGCGGCGGAAATCTTGGGGGTTGTAGGGCCAGGTTTTGTGCCGGGGGATGTAGGGTCGCGTGGGCCAGGGGGTGGAAGGAGAGGATTGGGAGGACATGTTTGCGGTAGAGGAAGAGGACGGTGGTGTGGTGGGGTTTCGGGGCGAGGTGATGAATTTGGTGGTGAGAGTGGCGAAGACGATGCTTGTGAGGCCTGCGGCGAGGGGGAGGGGCCGGAGACGAGTGGGCATTACTTGCATTTGATGAAAAGGGTTGCAGTCAGTGGATGTTTTCAACTTGTCATATGCATGGTTCTTGGGTTTTGTGAGCAGTGGTCACAGTTCTGATCGTCACCAGCAGTAGACGAACTGACTTGTCGACGTCAATGATGCATGAGATTCGGTCTCGGTCGGCTACACCCGTTAGCGTGCTAAACACTGTTGTCCACTCAGCGGTCACAGAGTCTTGATTCACTGCACAGCTGAAACGAAACCTTGGTGCTCACAAGCACAGATCCACACTACCTGTTCTCTCTATATCAATTCGTCTATTAATGCGACACGAGCACTTCTAAATCTCCTTGACGCGCATCATTTTCCTCTCGCCACCGATCTCCGTCTCCACCATCTCAATCCCGCTCAAGCTCGGGTAGCGTTTGCTGAAGCTATCTACATCATTTGGTGAGGTAGGAGACAGCTCTATCAGATTGGAAGGAGTTTGCGTCTGAGATTGTGTTTGAGATGCACTGCTGCCTGCCGGGGGATAATCCGGGACGCCTTCGAGATCTTTGGCGAGAAGAGCTGCGAGACCGCTTGGTTTGCTCGGAGGCGTTTTTTCTTGGTCTGGAGATCGTGGAGGCGGCCATTGCACTGGTCCCCCGGTTCGAAGCGCTTTCGGTTTGGGGGGTGCATTGGGCCGAGAAACAACTCTCTGGAGAGGAGCCTGCTCAGCGGGTGCTGGAGCTGGAGGCGGGGTGAAACTGGGAGCTGGAACTTCTGCCGGCTGTTGCCTCGTCTTTGGATAAGGATTGTTCGATGTACTCGGATTGACGCCTGTCGGCTTTTGCGATAGAATGGGCGGCTTGAAGCCGCTCTGCAGGGGAAGCTGTGTCTGAGCAGGTCGTGGCGGTTGAGGAGGCGGATCGGAATCAGTGTATCTCCCATACCCTTCCGCCGTCCTCCTCGGCGCAGGTGATTGTCGTCCATCATCGAGCAGGGACTGAACTCGTTGCTGAATGGTGCTCGCCCGCGTTGGTGCAGGGGCGCCACTTGGTTGTGCTGCAACACGAGACCTGTACTCCTCTGCAGCTGCAGCTACGCGATTCTCTTCCTCGATCAGCCTCCTGCGTTCGAGCTCTCGTCTGACCTCAGGAGGCAATTCCTCTTCTTCCTCGTGATCTGAATGCCTGCTCGGCGTAGCTTCCGAACCAGTGATTGGCGACAAAAGCACGGGTTCCTGTTCAAGCTCTCGTGCTTCGGGCGTCATCGGACCCTGCTTTTCGCTACTCTCGAAACGCTTGAACGCATCGCCGAAACGGCCAGCAAACATGTTCTTGGCATTACTGCCGATCTGTCCAAGACTAGATTTCTTCTTATGATGCCCCTTGGAAGATTTCTCACTCTGTTCAGTATTGCGCAGATAATCCATATCATCTGTGATAACTGCCTCCTCTGTCTCGGGTTCGCGTGTTTGCGAAGGCTGTCGACTGTGACGTCTGATTTCCAAGGAAGGCCGTTTGCGTTGCTGCTCTTGTTCTTTCAAGAAGTCCATGTTGGAGCTCACATACATGCTCGAAGGCCTCGATCTATTGCTCAAAGACTTGGTGCGGCTGATATCGCTAGCTTGTGCAAGGTCTTGTGACGATGGACGACCGCCTTCAAGAGATGGCCGAGAAGAATGCGCATGATCCGCCTGCACGGTCGCTGTTTGCGATTTGGAGCGATGGACTTCGAGTAAAGCTGGCCGCTGCGAAGGCGGTAAGCTCGGCTTCAAAGAAGCGGCTACAGCTTGAGCATCTTCTGACGCGCGGGGCTGACTTGTTGGTCGATTGCTCTCTGGTACACGCCAGATGGGCCGAGAATTAACATCAGGCATCTTCTTTATCGAACCAGGCGGAGGTGATGTGCCCACAGCTGTAGACTTGTAGGGGGAGATATTTCGCATCGGCGTGGGATGTTGCAGCGAAGGAGATCGAAGCTCGGTAGTCGAAGGCTGGTTTGATGTTCGGACTGGTGAAGGTCGTCGTGTGTTGGTAGCAGAAGTTGGTGGTCGAGCAGCTTGAGTCTTGGCTTGCAATGGCTTCTCTTTCGCACCGAACACCTCGTCCGCTAACGCGTTCGTCACTCGTTCACTTAGATTATTATTGGTCGCCGTTGCAGACGCAGCCGCTGTGGGAGGAGATGTAGGTGGAAAAGCAAATTTGCCACCATCGTGAGCAATGGCAAATTCATCCAGACTGGGAAATCGCTTGGAGAGCTCATCCACAGCTCCCGCTCGCTCATCATAATTCTTCGAGTCCAATGCCGCGAACGGATCTCCCCGAGCCGGCCT
>ANSM01006342.1:0-19029 GCA_000347735.1 Cercospora canescens BHU | reverse complement strand
ATAAAAACTATATAGTAGTCGTAGTAATAGCTAGCGCTATATTATAGATAGCAGATACTATTATTAAGGCGCTTAATAGGTTAGTAAACCGTGCGACAATGCGACAATGTGACGGCGGAGGTGGTGGTTGTTATTATAGTGAGTAAACAATGAGCTAAACAATAATTGCGATAGTGAGGTAGTAGCCCCCACTAAGGCTTAGGCCTCTGTAGTCTTGGCGCTCGGAGGTTGGGCGTCCTGTGCCGACGAAGAGGTGCTGCGCGGAGCTGTGCTGTGCTGTGCTGTCTGCTGCTGCTCCAACACACGCGAGCAGGACTGGGAGAAGCACACGCGTGTCACTCGAAGACAGATGCAAGCGCAATGGCGCCGGACCGAGGCTGCTGCATGAACTGCTCACGGCCATGGGCACGCGCTTCGACAGATGGCTGAGCAGACCATCGACCCTCTGCTTCCTCCGCCGCCTCTTGGACACCTCCGGCCTTGGTCCTTCTCCCTCGCCTCGGCCATTGCGCCGATTTGCACACAACGACAGTCGAGATGCCGCAGGGGGGATTGAGGAAGAGGACGGCCATGCCTCACGGCGGAGACGCTACTATCGTGGTGCTCAAGACGGCGACGCGCATGCTGTGGCTATTCAGAAACGGGAGCTTGCTGCAGAGAATGCATTGCGCAGGGCGTTGGGACCCAGTGACCAATTCAACAGCCCCCGTATCTCTTCGCAAACGACATTCGCCAGCTTAACGGGCCATCTGATCCATCCTCCGAGCACAGCCCATCTCGTCAAAATGGTGCTCGAATCGCCTAAGCACAAGAGCGACATCAACGTGTGGACAGAACTAGTCCGAAATAGCCAACGTCATGAGGGCTTAGAGGGAGTGATTGTGGTATGGGATGGCATGAGACGACACGGGATAGACCTCCCAACGGTGGGCGAAGATGCCAATGTCTTGTGGACCACTTTCATCACCTCGGGTATCTGGAAAGGGCAGCGGTCTCATGACAGACGGTTTTTCCTGGAGGTCTTGCAGTACGCTGTTCGTCTCAAAGACCGTTCGGGAAACGTCTGGTCCAAGCTGTATGAGACTGCCGTGGGCACGTTTTTATCTGTCACTCCATTTTGGGCTCCGAAATGGGCTCGCTACATCGCGGAGCATATTGGCGAGGATCACATCAACCTCAGTGCGCTGGCCGGTTATTGTGCGGCCAGTGATGCATTCAAAGAATTCAAGGCTATCTATTCCAAACATACGACATTGCCCAAGCTGTACGATCATTTCATACCGAAGCTGCTCGAGCAATTGGACGCAGACCGAACACTTAAGTGGCATAAGCTCTTCATCTCGAACGGAGACGCACCGGGAGCAGAAGTTTTCGCCATGCCGCTTGTGCAAGATCTCTTTGAACGCGATCGAGACAGGTCTCTTCCCATGGTCCACCGTCGGCAAAGTGGGGGGAATGACTTCGTCGTTCCCAAAGATGGCATATCGATCGACCTTCCGTCGTTGACTCGAGCTACAATGTCAACGCTGGTAGCGGAAGTCCATGGTATCAAACAACGGGAAGTAAGCGATTCTTTCGTCGCAAAGATGTTTGCTACTAGGGCGTTTCCGCTGGACATGATCATCAGTGGCCTGGGAGTTATCGGTGTTGAAAGAATCGGGCCTTTGGCTCTGCGTGAGATTGCGCTCCGAGCCGGGACTGCGCCGGAGTTTGATCAGAAAGTGAGCGTTCTACAAAGCATGGGCATTACGACCAGTGACACCATCTACTGTCGACTTCTGACCAAGTTGGCAAAAGATCGGTCAGACGTTCTATTTGATGCCTTAGTGGCCAGCGACCAACATCCTGAAGCATTCGAGATTTCGATGACGCAGCACGCGTTACTCGCTACTTTCCTCGAGCAAGGAGACTTGATAAGTGCTCAAGTGACTTTGCTAGGGCTCTCTCTCAAGGGCGGTACAGTACAAGCTAGGGCATGGAACTGTCTTTTGCAGCACCGCATCAAGCAGCGACAATTCCGTCATGTTGCGGAAACCACTCAGCAAATGCAGGCCCTCAACATCGCGATCACGGGAAGCACTTTGACGTGCATGCATCGCTACCTACTCCCGGAACGCAAGCCGGGTCACGCTCCACCGCAAGACATGCGCGATGAATACCTAGGAGTGCCACCCCTACAATTCGTGACAAATGCGCACATGTATGCAGCAGAGCACGACATCGAAATAAGGCCATCTCTGTGGATCGAATTAATGAAGCGGTATGGCATGTTGCATAAATGGGATGAGCTGGAACAAATCGTTCTATGGTTACCCAATTTTTATCGAACCAGACCAAAATCATATCGAACCATCACGCTCGCCAACGGCAAAAGGGCCAATGTCAATGTGCCTTTGTGGACCATATTCGGCTCTTCGATGCGTGACGCATTGATAGTATGGAGCTTTCGACACGCTGCCACCAAGAAGCTTCTATCGAAGGCAAACGCTCCGCAGGCTGAACACGACCAAACATGGGCGCGTGGCATCGCCCTGCTCTGGAAACTCAATGAGGAGGGCCTTCACAAACCTGACATGCAGACAAGTCCGGCCCTCGTACGACGCGTACTACTCCAACAGATGTGGACTCTATTCGGGCCCGCCTACTCCAGCAAACGCATCAATGTGTTAGCGCGAAGATATAACAGAGTTCCGCTTGCACACTTTATACAGCATGCAAACGCGATTTGGGACGGCAAGTTATTCGACTTGGATTCCAGGCTTTACGAACCCCACAACTATCCAAAGCTGCTTGTTGCTCTGTTTGGTCGTAGCAAACGGGTTGGACAGAAAGCAGGAGACAGAGTTGATGTGGTTGCATATGCTCGAGCTATAGCAGAACGCCGGCCGATGCGCTCTAACATTCATCCTATGCTGTACCAAAGGCAGCGCGCCTGGGAAATGAGTCCCTTTCGCGTGTCACGACATTCGCGCGCCAGCATTCGTCCAGCCCTGGCTGAAGCCGCTGGCCAGCCTATCTCGCGGCCTCGCTTTCTTCGACGGCGTCGATTGCTCTCTGCTCGTTCAACGAGTTCACATCTTGCACCCAGTCATCGAGATATTCTGGAAACCGCTCCACTCTGTTAAATTCTCCCGCAATAGGCGCGCCTAGGGTGAGATATGTTGGAACCACTCCAATCCATGTCTTCTCCGCCACATCGGGATTCTGAAGATCGGCTTTATCGTCACTGGGTCCACCAGCTCTCACTTTCGCAGAAGCAGTTTCAATGCGCACTTTGAGCACAGCGGTCGATTGAAGCTCAGTTTTGGTGGGCGGTTGTCTGCTGTTCTCCCACCGCTCGGGTATGGAGTTGTTTGTGATATGTTGCAAGGCAAAATCGATCTCAGCGGCGTCCTCGATGATGCTTCCATAGCCATACACCACTGCGGCTCGATAGTTACAGCTGTTGTGGAAGGGTGCGAGGGCGAGCACATAGCCATCGAGGATCGATGCGCAGACGCAGAGGGGGATTTCCGTGCCATTGGTCATCCGGAATAGCCTTGCGACTGAACTGCCATGGAGGTAAATGGAGGGTTCCTCGTCAGATCCATAAGTTGCGACTGCGCCCAGCATGGGAAGGATTGTGGGAAATTGTGGTCCTTCTTTGAGAGGTGCATTGAATGAGACGTGCAGAATGGGAGTCTCGTTGAGGATTCCGTGCACCAGTTCGCTGTCGTATTTCACTGTCATGAGGTCAGCGTCTCGTTTCCGATGATGTGCACCAGGTAGATCTTCGGATAAATCACTTACCTCGCTTTGGCAACCTCCCACCTTTGCTGCGCTCGTCTGGTGAGTAGGATCCCATTGTGTATCGCAGAGGTTCAGCTCCTGAGGTGCGAGGTCGACGAGCTGTTGATCCCTTGCTGTTGCTGGCAGACAAGTGCAATACAGCGCTGAGTCTGTTTTTTATAACCCCGAAAGAGTGTGGACCAGTCAGGGATGAGCAATATGTCAACAGTACAAGCCCACTAGCTTCTCACGCCCTTTGATGTATGTAGAACGGTGAAGCGAGTCGCATGTGCGCCCGCCCGCCAAAAGTCAATGCGACCTCGGCTGTGACTGCTTCTTTGAGATGGTGGCTCCTTGTTTCGAAGCGGAAGATTAGCTTCTCTGCCGTACATTCGTGGTGTTTGGTAAACGTTGCTTCTGTCAATCATTTTTGATAACGGTGCAGTGCGGCGCGTTCGCGACTAATCTTCGAGATGCTGGAGTAGTCCCTGGTGAGACTGGGGATTCATGCGGAGCTTCATAAGGCGACTTTTGCTCTACCGAATTATTTCCCGAAGGACGAGACCTGAACTTCCACTTTGCGCGCTTGATCAAATGTGCTCCAGGAAAGCGACGTACACGAAGTCGGACCAGAAATCGCGAAAGGCATTTCGAAGTCGGAAAGCCCGGATGCAGCTAACATTCGAGATGTGTAAGTGTTTTAGTGTATGACTCCCACCTGTCTTGGTGCTGTCGGGGCTTGAAAGCAAATGGAAATTTGGCAATCCCAGCCTTTCGATGACCCGTGTTTGCGTTGATCACAGTCACGGCAAGCACGACATCGTAAGACTCGAATCCGGAGCGCCTCAGGGAAAGAGCGAAATTCACCAGCCTGGATCATCTTGAACATGAATGACTCGTGCTTAACTCGCCTCGGTCCTATACGAATATGGCAGACTCGCTCGGTCTCCGCCTACCAAGAGAGGTAGTTGTGAGTGGAATGCCGAAAAGCATACCTCTATTCTTTGCAGATCTTTCGCACCTGATTTCAAGATGCACACCGGCGTCAGAGAGACGCATGCGACGATCGTAACGCCCTGGGCGATAGACATCGACATGTCAATGTCCCGACGCGACTTCCCGGCCACCGAAGACAAAGCTGCCCAAGAATATCCCCCCAAGAACCGAGGAGAAATATCCCACATTCATAGTCATAACCGCGAGCATGCTATCAAATGATAAGTCGCGGAAGCTTCGCGCGTAACAGCAGCGACTTACAGCAAATAACTTAGGCCGGCGAGAACAGTGTCCAAGCAAGCTCGAGTTGCAGCTTCATTGACCCTCCAAGGTCGTCGAGAGGGCCTTTGCGCCTGCTTGCCATCGGCTACCTGTCGCAAAATTGCAGTGTCTTGTTTTCGCATTGAACGAATCCAAAGGACGTCGAACCGGTATCGGACGGCAACAAGGCCCCGGAAGATCACAGCCAGGCAGATCAAGAAAATGCAGGTTCCTGCGTACTGACGTTCGCTCGCTGGCGCCCATGTATCTGAATAGAGCGCTGTGGTCGTTGACGTAAAAAATGTCATCATCATCTGGGACATGTCCATCATCCCACTGGAGTGCATATCTGACGTGTGGGAAGAGGAGGCCATGCCGGTGGACGTGGCCATGCTTTCCATCGACGTTGTCGTTGGCATGTCCATGCTCGACACAGCCATGATTTGTTTCGTTGCTTGGGACGCAGTAAGTGGTTACCTCCGGCAGCGAACAATGTTTGTGGAGCGCAACGTGATAACGGAGCTAGTCGAGCTAAAGCAGTGAAGAGTTAGATCTGTTGCTTCTCGTCGACAAGCTCTCACGAGCGACAAGCATGCGAGACATGGGCTAGAGAACAGAGCCGCCAGCCATGTGGCAGAGCCCGAGAGGGTCAAAGTCCAATGAGAATTTGGGTGGAATATAAAACTCGAGCAAACTTGCTCACTGTCGATCCTGCGAAAGCTGAAGCTAACCACAAGCAGCAACACTCAACATCGCCATGGCCCCACATCTCCGTGTCGCACTGTATTTATGCAGATAAACTGCTGCTAATCTGTGCCTTGTAATTGCTTGAGCTGATCGTCTGCCATGCGACGTGGCGTGGCCGGCGGGCCCAGACCTTGTGCCGGTCGTCCAGACTTGAGCGAGTTCGCGAGCTCCTCACTGAACTCCGACGGCATGTTTCCCACCTCGAAGACCGGACGATTGATCTTGCAAGGCAGCAGCTCAAGCAAGTAGAGCTCTACAGCGCACGGCATCCGCAGACAGCATCAGCCAGGATGGACGACATGATGCATATGGGCACCCCATGGCTCGATAAACCCTTGAGTGAGACGTACCGCGCGTACGAGTGTTCATTCAACGACACTGAGCTCTGCGAGTACCAGCAGGGATATTGGAGGTTCTGGTATTGCTGATGCGTGTCCATCAAAGAGAATGCGGCTCACATTTCTTAGGTATGAAGCTGATCACAGATATGCATTCCCGACCGTGTCGTTCTTCCTCGCCGTCATCGCCCTCTTCTCGGTTGCTCGCCTGATTGATCAATTCGTGTCGCAAGGCATCAGATAGTCAAAGTCAGGTCGACGAGCTGCCGCACTCTACCGATATCTGAGCTATAGATCCTTCCGAATCAATGCTCTGGATTGGAATTCAGCTCCATTTGGCCTCCTGATTCTGGGTGCTATTGGACTCGTCTACCTTATGTGCATGACTCTCGCACCCAAGCCGTACTACTGGCCAGACACCGCGGAATTCGGAAGCTCCCCTCCCATCGCCACTAGAGCAGGGTGGCTGTCCCTTGCCTGCATGCCTTTCGTGTTTGCGACAGCAGGCAAGAGCGATTTCATCACACTTGTGACCGGTGTGAGCCACGAGAGGCTACAGATCTTCCATCGATGGATCTCTTATGCCTTCTTCGTGACTGCGCTCGTGCATACGTTTCCATTCATAGTTTACAACATCAAGACCGGAACCATGGTGGAGAGCTGGAACACACTCGTGTTTTACTGGACAGGTGTCGTCGCCCTGCTCGCCCAAGGGTGGCTGACTTTTGCTTCGCTGAGTCCCTTGCGGTAAGTATCACATTGACGCCGCATCTTCTTGAGACTGCTAACTAGCGACGTGCAGGAGTCTGAGCTACGAATGGTTCAAGTTCTCACACTTTTTGGCGGCGCTTGTGTTCATCCTGTTCCTGTTCTTCCATTGCGACCACACTCTCGTCGTGGGATTACTTCATTGCAACAGGAGCCCTCTTTTCTCTCAGCTGGCTGCACAGGCAGATTCGCGTTTACTTCGAGCATGGTGTCAGACACCGCGCGAACATCAGTCTATCGTCAAACGGTTTCATCTGTGTCCGCATCCCCACGACCGCGACATGGCGTATTGGTCAGCACTTCTTTATCCGTTTCATGGGACTTGGCCTTCATGCTTCAACAAACCATCCCTTCACAGCCTGCTCTTTGCCCGTGGCTGGAAGTTCTGATCAGAAACTGACTTCGGAACTGTTGCTCTACATTCGATCTCGTGGTGGAACCACTGCACGTCTGGCTCATTTTGCCGAAGCTCATCCCAATCAAACGATGTGTGTCTTCCTAGACGGCCCTTATAGTGGAATGGACCTGCAGAAGGTGATAGCATGCTCTGAGCAGTTGATCATCGCTGGTGGGTCTGGAGCCGGCTGGATTCTTCCTTTGCTGAGCGTCTTCCTATTACGGCAGCCACTTCCGAGCCCAGACGGAGTCCCAGCCACAACATCACCGCGTGCTAGAGTCGTGTTGGCAACCAGGGACACTGCAACAAGAGAATGGTTTGAATCAGCTGTTTGCGATGTTTTGGCTGAACACGGTCTGGAAAAAGCGCCAGAGGGTCTTCACATCGACATCTACTATACCGGAGCTCAAAAGCAGCTAGCAAGCATTCCAACAAACGGAAAAGTCTCGCAGCAATTGGGTGCTCCTGATGAGAAATCTGCCACACAGAATACTATAAGGTCTGCTTCAGATTCAGATTCTGCGTCAGATTCCAGCAAGCCAGTGAATGTGCGATACTTGCACAGTCGACCCGATCTATCGGCCCTGATTCAATCGGAGAACGCACAAAGATCCTCGCACGGCCAGCTTGGTGTTTTCGTTTGTGGACCGCTGAGCATGCAGAGCGATGTGTCAAATGCAGTTGCTGCGGAGCAGCTAGAAGTACTCGGAGGTGGATCGAAAGATGTCTATTTGCATATGGAGCACTTCTCTTGGGCATAGATAAGTGACTTCAAGCTTTGGTCATATCGTTGAAGTGATGAAGCTGCGAAGCGCGGACGGAAAATAGTTCACTTTTACGCGAGGACACTCATGATTACAACCTTCACCGACATTATCGTTGATGGCTTCTTCCAACGCTGATCTTACATTCCCAAGATATGTGCAACCAGGGCTGAATCCATCATGTCAGTCAGCACCCTGTCCTTGTGTGCTCTCGTCTGCGCCATTCACGCTCTTGTGACATATCTCCTTCAGGTCTATCAGCATAGCCTGTGTTTGAGTGTTCTGACCTTATCCCCGTCTTAGAGGTAGGTGTGACCAAGGCGAACAAGGAGATTGGAAGTTCTGGAGTTAACAACATGCACTTGGCCGGTGCCTTGCTAGCTAGCTAGCTAACCAACATTCTTCATCAAAAGAATTCATGTTCGACCTCTAAATTAACCGTTTCGTTCTAAGATACTCATAATCGTCAAGAGATGCTTGAACACTTCCCTCTATACGTGCTGCCAGGTCTGCTCCAAACTCTACCTTCCATTTCTCTACTTCCTTATCAATCTGTAAGGCTGTCCCGGTCATCCCCGTTGTGTTGATAATGCCTGATGACGCATTGAGTGTATCGGTCATGCGACTCTTCAAACGGTCGCAAATGCTAATCTCTTCGTCCGATTTCTTCTCCCATGTGAACTGTAGCTCTGATGTGTCGAGCCCTACTAGTTGACTGTATTTCTCTACGATTGTCGGCTGTGATATTACGTCATCAGCATCGAGCACGATAGGGAACAGTCCACCATCCGCAGGTTTGTTGACAGTAGCAGAGATTCTCTCCAACACTCAACTGTTCAAGCTTGCGGCTCAAATGCAAGACATTCGGAATGAGCAAGACAAGGTGCCCCATTTTGGACCGCTTGAAGATAACGAACACGAGAATCTCCCATCTCAAGCCAGTCTGGCCTGCAGCATATCGCTAGAAGATGTCGAAGACGTGTAACCATGTACATCATTTCAAGAGCAGATATTCGAGTACAGCGTCGCGAAGCCTGGGTCATATGTGGGATTTTTCGAGTATCACCTATCAAAGAGCGCTGACATCAGCCGCTGGGAAGCAGCATGGCGTGCAGTCTAGGATGCAAACCCAATATTGCGGACTCGAGTCTTCAAATCAGGTGGGAAAACTTTTCAAGTGGTTCTACGAAGCGACTTTCATTGGACTTCCATCGACACAGCGAACGTTCTTGAAATTCCACGAGTCAGCTTTGGGTCACCGCTATCATATCTCAGAGTCGTGAAGTCACCAAACGATGTCACTACTCTGGTTTTCGTGGTACACCACGCGCTTTATGATGGCTGGGCGCTCCCTGTGATATCACAACAAGTGGACCCTGCATTCCTCGGCCACGAATTACCTGTACGTCAATTTTCGCTATTTGTGAAATATGTCCAAGATCTCGATCGTTCTGCGGCAGAGGGGTACTGGCGAGCCGTTCTCGAAGGTTTTGGCGGAAAACATCTTCCATTACTTCCGTCCGACAACTACCTGCCAGATCCAGCAGCTATGATGGATCGTACGATCCCTGCAAAGTCGTTCCCTATTGCCAAAGCCTCAGCAGCGAAGCTTGCTTGGGCGATCGTCGTCGCGTTTCACTCACAATCCAACGATGTCGCCTTTTTGAATTGCTCTTGGGGACGGGACGCTCAGGTCTACGATATCACCAAGATCATAGGACCGACATTGTGTGAGTATCCATTCCGGCTCTCGTTCACGCCAAGCTCTACACTCGATCATGCAATGTAGCTTGTCGAAAAGCAGGCCCGACAAGTACTACCATTCCAGAACGTCGGTTTGCGGAATATCTCTCAATTCAGTAACGGTGCAGCTGCCGCTTGCCGCAGTTCAAATTCCCTGGTCATCCACCACCTGCTGGTAAATTTGGATCGAACAAATGGCTTGAATACAAGGGGCCGCGAAAGCCTGAAGGGCAGGCGATCGAAGCGCTGGGCATCATCCTGGAGTGCTCATTGTTCGAGTCATCGATTGAAGCGCATCTCGAGTATGACGAGCGTCTGATTCCAAATGTGCAGGCCAATCAGATATTGGCTGATCTTGAGCGCGTTTTGAATTCAATAGAGCAGTGTGCTTCCTACGGCTCGAGTTTGGTTGCAGATTTACTCACGTAATAGTTTCGAAATATGTAACAAGGGTTCGAATATGATAGTTAGAACTTCAATTTAGCCCACAAGTCGGTGGTGGAAACATGCACCACGAAACGGTCATCGAGGTACTTTCAAGGAGTCCAGCGGAGGGTCAAATGTGGCGTCTCATCCTGGCTCGCCGGCAGGTGTCGATTGGAATGTTGTTGATGGGTCGACCGGGAAGCTTAGTCTTGTTGCTACGGCGGTATTCACATACACGTTCCAAACAGTAAGCCAGCAGGCTGTTCGAACGGGCTCAGATTGTTCAAACTACAACGAGCTTGCCCATGTTGAAATTGACCGCATGCGCTTCCTGTTCAATGCGAGGACGGTTGCATGCAGGAATTGCATCGCACTTGGTATAGTACTTTTTGTAAGCGATGCGATCGAGGGTCTTTGTGTGGGCACAATGGCAGTGCCTCTCTTGGTCATGGCCCCGTCATCAACACATGCGTGGGGACAAGTCTTGGACGCCGTCGTCAATTTACTGGACAGGATGTCGCACGAAGGGGAACGTACCACATCTAGAATTCTGCAGATGTGGCATCTGCGACTCTATCATGTAGTGTAGCATCGGCTCCTTCACAAATAGTAAAGCTGCGTTACTCTCCACATACTTTTATTGTCGAGCGCATCTGTTGAAAGGAGTTGTTGGCCACACGGCTAATTGAAGGACTATCGGTCCTGTGGACGGTGACCGTCTTATCTACAAGTTGAATGAATGACTCGGGTGAGTTGGTGACATAAAGAAAGTTTTTTTTCCACGGCATCCTCCCCCTCGTACCCTCCTCAATATACGACGACTTGTAGCATTTAGCAGCTCGGATCGCAGCCTGCAGGCCCATTGGGTCCAGCACAGCAGTTCTTTGGTCCCGGCTGTCAAGATGTCAGTACAGATCGGATACAATGATCAGTGGAAGTACGTACGCCATTGTTGGCAGCAGGGGCAGGGCCAGGGCCAGCAAGACCTTTGGCATCACGGGCAGCAAGAACTGCGACGACCATGGTCAAAAAAGCGGCGATTTGGAAACGCATTCTGAGGACTTGTGATGAAGAGCTTGAGTGATGGTTTTTTGGTGTAAGATGGTGGTGTTGTTGGTGTTGCTGTGGTTTGCTGCTGTTCGATTTGGACGAGCACACAGGACGATTTTATAGCCTCTCCTTCACTCCACCGCAAATTTCTCGTCCATGCATTGTTCTAGCAAGGCAAGGATCTTGGTACGAGCGACGCGCAATGTCTCCTCAAATGGCGGTCTTCTGGCATGCTGGCACCCCGGCCTACGTCTCTCAACAATTATTGGAAGCCGTCCAAGCTTGTCAAGTTGGGATCAGGGCCCCTACGATGTTTTTTTAACATCTTAGAAGGATTTGAACGATGCAGAATGACGCTCGGAACGGGACGTCTACCTGAAGGGTCTCCACTATTGCGCAATGCAGTTATATGGTCATGCGAGGTGCACTTGTACGTGGCACACTATCGTGTGCTCGCTAGTCTGGAGCCACTCACCGTTAACAAGGCCGTGCTCAGCTGGTTTCAATCAACGTCGCTTTGGTATCAGTCCGGACATATTCGGCTAGGCTGGAGCACGGTGCGATGTGGTCTGCTCGATTCGGGTTGCATCAGCAGTACACGCGGACGCGTCGTCACAGCAGAGCCTCTATACACAACTCGGAGTACACCGAATTTCAGCCAAAATTAGGCCGTGGAGAACGCCCATGTCTAATCGACGAAGGACACACGAGTAAAGTAGAACGAGACGCGGCATAGAGGGATGGAGCTGTAGGGACTGGCTTCTTGGCTCGAGATGGCATTCGTCGTCAAAGTCCCCTCGTAGGATTGACAGCGAACGTTTCGATACTTCTACAGGTGTCACAAATGTAGTATTAGTCTATTACCTTGAGGTGCGGAACAGAGCCATAGAAGGGAGATTTTCATATCTGCGGAAGGAGGAGCACAGGGCACGAGATGTTTTCCACGGCTTTTGTGGTCATTTATATCCGGACGCGGCTTTAAGGTCGCACATGGGTCGCGGAAGTGGGGCAAACTAGTACTGTGGCACATTCTGTTCCATGCTAAGGTAATCATTTAAGATCGGTGTTGTGCGGTAGGGGTGATTGAATGATAGTGTTCATCGTATAGTAGTGTTGACGGCGATGGACCAGTGGACCCCAGTCTCAATACAACGAGCTGCACTCTGCCCTTGTATCGATAAACACTTCCTACTATGTGATGAGATATTGCCACGGACATTCGTGCGAAGTCCTGCCCGTTCGCAGATGGGTTAAGCGGTATGAATCCTTGTGTAAGATGTAATTGCGTTCGTTGCAAAGACATATGATAGTAAAGGGGTTTCGCCAGGCTAGTATTAGATTATCGTAGGCAGCGACTTCCTATGCGCTCTGGGTGTTTCAGGAAATTTGTATCGTGGTTTGATCCATCACCTTGAAGTCTCAAAATGCAAGAACGTCACGTATCATCCGCTGCCTGGGCGCAACTCGAAGCAATCTGACGGTCATTTTGATAGAAGTCCATTGCATAGTGATGTTCCGGGAGAGAAGATGGTGCTGGGGACGACCAGAAGTTAGAGAATTGCGACAGAACGGGGAAATTGGCTGGACACATCTGTTAACGAGATAGACGCTGATTCTTGTCTAGCAAAGGATGCCAAAGAGGGACTGACTGACGAGGAACGAACTGCTTGAACACACGAAGAGCCACATGTCGCATCGTAGTTGGCTATGCGACGTGCGAAACCTCCGTCACATAATTTCGAGATTCTTGATTGCGTACGAAGCCGCCGACCATAATGTCATGAAAGGACTGTCAGTTTGTTTGTAACCCTCAACAAAACGCGAAAGTTATCGGTGCCTTGTTCCTCTGTGGACACATGAAGGCCATGACGCTCGCGCAGAAGAACAGGCCTTCGTGCAGTGAATACAATGACAACGAAATGCTCGGGCTTCGTACTTCGTGGGAATGCTCCACCGTGACCGTTTCTGGCTCCCAACATGATATATTGCGAGCATCCCAGCTTGATGTGACTTCGCTCACCGTTGTGATACCTCGGTAGCAAATTCGGGCTCATTGCAAGGTTCTGTACTTGGAGTCAAATTCGAGGTCGTTCCGACCGCCCGGGAACAAGAAGTTAGCGATCAGGCGCAGCTACTCCGCAAGCTCTGCTGGCCCTACTTGCTTCAGTCTGCATCTGTTTATTGAAACCTCACAAAGGTGTCCCGATACTGACCACAAATCGTCAAGTCACTCTAGAGCAAATATTACATTCGCGCAACCACTCGACTATGCTTTATGCTGCATTGGAACACCACGATCGAGCTCGGGTCTGGAATACAGTGCTAAGCAAGTCCAGCCATGCTGCATGGGACTGAGAGTAACTCAATCAAACAGGACTTAACGGGAGGTGGTATAAATCTCGGCACAGGGTGAGGGCAGTGAGCCTGAAATGAAGCCCATAAATGATGTCCTGGGCGTTGCTATGCATTCCAAGCGATAATTTGCTGCTGTTGTGTTGAAAGTCTGGTTGTGTGTTGGCTGGTTAGGCAGCTACCCTCGCTGCGGGGAAAATCGAATGGAAGAGCATACGATATCAGACATGAGAATTCCCTTTGCCAGCTACCTATCTAGACGCGACAGGCCTTAATGAGAAGCTTCCATGAGTGAGCAAGCCTTCAGGCTATATCTTGGCTGTCTGTCCATCTGTCTAGCTCTGACGACTGTTACTTTTGCTTTGCGAAAGCGCATAGCGACGATGGATTTTTCCCCTTTACTGACCTTGATTGATTCGGATATCCAGAACATTTAGATTGTAGGGGCATTGTCAAAATGCGATTCCTAATATGTAGGATAGAGCGGTAAGTTCATACTACCAGCCCTCGCCTTAGAGGCACACTAGCAACATTTCGATAGTAATTTACCATAGGGCGGAATCCATCAGGCTGATAGCGGCTTATTAGCCGTAGAACTACCGTATGCCAAGCACACGCTCGTAAAACCCAAACCCAAAGTAGACCAAGCGCTATGAATCCGTTTGCATTTCGTGCTTTGGTAACGCAAGGAATATATACATATATACGGTCCTGCATGGTCTGTATCCAAGTGTTACACCTTTACCATGTCCACTATGGTAACGCCGTTCCAAGAGCGTGTGCGAAGCATTCTCACGCAACGAATTGCACAGTTAGGCTACGCTCCGAGCAATCTAAACTTAGCATCCTTGCTTGAATGCTCCGTCGACGAAGTGGAAACAGCACTACAGGCTCTCCATTCCACACACTCGCTCTTACTGCATCCGCACAAAACAGAGCCATGGGTCGTTCACCCTTTCTCGCTGTATTCCGCTTCCTGTTGGGTACAACTCCACGGCCGAGGATATTGGGCGACATGCTTGTATTGCGGTTTCGGCATAGCCGCGGCGCTAAAAGCGGATGCTGATATATTCACCCGTTTTGGTGGAGAGAGAGACCAATGCATCATTCAGGTCCGAGACCAGGGCGTTGTGGAGGAGGAATTTGTATTCCAGCTTAGCACGCCAATAAGGGAGTGGTGGGACAATGTTATACATGCTTGCGCATCCTTCCAGCCTTTCCGAAAGGAAGAAGAGGTCGACGAATGGTGTGAAAGGCATAAAATGACAAAGGGAACGGTGGTGCCCCTTTCACAGATGTGGGAATTTGCAAGTGCTTGGTATGGCGATTATGTGTCGCAGCCATGGCGGAAACGGTCCGTTGCAGAAGTTCAACATATCCTGAAGTCACACAATTTAGTTGGAGAGTTTTGGGCGGTAGTCTAATCAGGAACGAATTCTGCCGGAGAAGGATTTGTTTGGTCTACGGTCAGGGTTCTTCTTGCGAGATATATAGCTGTGAATACGAGATAGGAATGCACGGCGAATTGATTCAGATGACAGACAGGTGGTAGTTGGTCTAGGTACGCGTGTGACGGAAGAACATTGTTCCGTTCCGTGATTTTGGCCAGTCGTGGCCGTGTCGCATAGTATTCCACCCAGGACGCCGTTGCACGGTTGCTCATGCTGTCAGAGTCGATGTGTCAATGTCAATTCTAGTATCGTAACCCAAGGTATATGCCCTATACGCCATCTTGATACTTTCAGGCGGTCCAGCTACCTTTTCAATTCCACGTCCAACACGGTCCGCCACACCAGAACTACTATGTAAACAGCCCTCACTCAGTATGCCCCTCGAACTCCCCATCCTCACAGTCGCAAACGCCGCCCTCTGGCGCAAATGGCTTCTCAAAAACCACCCTGCCTCCCCCGGCGTCTGGCTCACTCTAGCTAAGAAAGGCACCACGGGCCCCACGACGCTAACCTACCAACAAGCGCTCGAAGAAGCACTCTGCTTCGGCTTCATCGATGGCCAAGCTCGCAAAAAAGACGAAGCAACCTTCTCTCAACGCTTCACGCCCCGCACTCCCAAGAGCACCTGGTCGCAACGGAACGTCAATCTCATCGCGCGGCTCGAAGAAGAAAACCGCATGCATGCCTCGGGTCGTGAAGCAGTTGAAGCCGCGAAACGTGACGGCCGCTGGGAAGCAGCATACGCGGGTTCAAAATCCGCCCAAGCTCCCGAGGATTTTTTGAGCGAGGTCGCGAAAGTTCCCAAAGCGCAGCAAACGTGGGATAGTTTGAATCGTCAGAATCGGTATGTGATTTATATGCGGCTGGCGGCGCTGAAGACGGAGAAGGGAATGGAGAGGAGGATCGCGGCTTTTGTGGAGATGTTGGCAAATGGGGAGACGCCAGTGCCGCAGAACAGGGGTGTGGAGGAGGTGGAGGTGGATGACGAGAGCGAGAAGGTGGCGAAGAAAGTAAAGAGTGGCAAGCGGAAGAGGAGTGATGAAAGTGATCATGATGATGGTATTCCTGTTGTTATCAAGCCCGTTGAGATGACTAGAACGACACGCTCTGGAAGGAAAGCACCTGGGAAGTATGAATAATGTTTCGTGGCGAGCAAGATGACATGGACCAGAAGTGAAGCGTCGTTTGCCCACATGGGCTGGATTCATCTTGCGAAACAGAAGCAAGAGTGAAATGTGTACAAAATAATTCATGCAGCACAGGAATTCAGCGCGTCAGTAGAACAGGAATTTACGAACAGTATGTCATCGTTCAATCATATGTGCACAGCATATTGTATGCACAAAACAAGCTACGGTGGTTCTCTCCCACCATATCGTGCGTCTGTGCCATCGACATCGCTCCAACTGCTACTCACGTTCCGACCACGACCTAGCAAGCCAGTCTCGTCTTCTCTATCCTCATCTTGTTCTCTCAACGCGCCAGCTCCACTACCAATACGATTTTCATCTCCGGCATTGAGCACATAGTAGAGATCCTTTTTGGTCAAAAGTCCCGTCAACCTTCCCCGGTCTACAAAGATGATATACCTCAGACCGAGCTTCTGGAACATCTCGTTCGTCAATTGAAGGCTGCTGTTCGATCTCAGCGTGATAGGTGTTTGATCCATCCATGGTCGGAGGTCGAGCGTGATAGAGGGATCCGCGAGCGGCTGATGAGAGAAAAAACACTCTGTGCTGGTGGGTAGGTTCCGTGCAGAGGAGGTGGCCGAATCCAGTGCAAATTGCAATTCCGCGCGAGAGATATATCCGAGTAGCGTGGCTTCTCTGAGATCCTGGATGATTGGAAACCCGCGGAATTGATGGTCTTGAAGAAGATCCTGCAAGCTCTCGATTGTGTGGCCCGTAGCGGTAATGCACACCAGGTCGTCGAATCGTGTCATGACCTGTGACACAGGCACGTCAGGTACAGGTGTGTCGTCCTTGTTGTCCAAGAAGGGATAGCCGCGGAAGTGTATCCAGGATTCATAAATACCTCTCCTTCCAAAGGCATCTGCCACCCATTTTGACAGCATGACTGCTATCATAATCGGCAGCACATAAGTCAGAGCTCCTGTGAGCTCAAACATGATGACCACTATAGATACTGTCATCCTCGTTGCGCCAGCCAGAGCCGCCGCAGCACCTATCACAGCATAGGTTCCAGGAGTGACACATTTCACGTCCGGCTCACAGCTCGCGAATGCAATGAAGCCCGGATGCTCGCGCTGCCAGACCTCTACTATCAGTCCGATGACGCGCCCATACAAGGCTCCTACACCCATGGACGGCAAGAGGATACCAGCCGGTATTTGGAGGCCGAATGTGATGGTCGCAAGGACGAATCCGATTACTGCAGAAATAAGCAAGATGAAGATGTTTCCAGTGTTGGCCACCCCAGACTTGCACAATCCCAGATAGTCGTCTTTGATGTCCTTGCATTCTGCAAACAGGTGCTCAACCAATTCGCTTGATTGCGCTCGCAAAAAGGTAATGGGAAAACTGATCAGCGCCGTGATCAGTGCCACGACCATGACTTCTTGAACAGGCTTCGATAGGAACGGATTGCTCTTTGATGCTCTCCACGCTGCAACGCGCATGTTCAACTTGATGAACAGCGCACCGTACAGCCCTCCAATGATTCCGATCACAGCAAATGGCAGTAGCTCAAACGTGTGCCAGCCACTGTGGTACGTGACCTGGTAGAGCACCAGCTGTCCCGTTCGGAATGGATCGAAAGCCTGGAGTGTCACAGCCGCGACCATAGCACAAACGAAGCTTGCCCACATCGTCTTGTCCGGAAAGTAGTAGCTCAGCTGCTCCAGACTGAACAAGACACCCCCGACAGGCGCACCAAAAGCGACAGAAATGCCACTTGCCGCCGCGGCACTCAGTGTCTCCCTCTTCCTCGCCTCGTTGCGATTGATGGGCTCAAAGAGCTTCATGAACAGGTTTGCGCAGCAACAGGCCACATGCACAAGCGGTCCTTCTTTTCCCAACCACATTCCCGAGGCAACAGCAAGACCCAATCCCAAGCTCTTCACCACCAGCGTCCAGGCCCCCAGGAATCGCCGAATCACAAAGCCGCCCAGCATAGTCTTGATCTCGGGAATACCACTCTGCTTCGCGTAGTGGCTATATCGGTTGACCAACAGACTAGCCGCGGTCGCAAACACGACACTCAATAGCACAAAAGTCACATATTCGATAATGTAACTCCCGCCTTTGTTCTTCACGCCCATCATGCTGCTCCATGTCCGCCAATCAGGGCACTTATCGTAGCTGTCAATTCCCCAGCAACAAAATACCTTGTTCAGATAAAACATGCCTCCATTTTCAACGTTCGTGCAAAGGCCAGTTTTCATGTCTCCCAGCCAGTCACTCGTGACGTCGATGGCAGCCGCGATCCCGCCGACTGCCAGACCCGTGCAGACGAGGACGAGCCAGATCTGCGCGCTATCGGCGAGAAGGCGGATTTGTCCAATGAGACCTGGGTTATTGGCGCTGAGATGGGCGAGACGTGTGCGCTCTTTGCTGTATTCGTAGATCCAGTCGATTGCGGTCAAATCATCGTAGCCAACGCGACGGCCAGGCCCTTCGACGTACCAGTCGAGCGTGCTCATGTCTTTGGGGTCATGATGGAGGTGAGCACCTGCGTCGGCGCTCTGATCGAGGTACGAAAGGATCGTGTTCGGGGTAGGATTTGCGGAGCGGCCATTGCGGTGCGGCGGAGAGGATGAAGATGAAGAGGGAGTCGTTGGGTTGTTGGACCTGAAGGGCGAGCCAGAGAGGAAACGCGATGCGAATGATGGCTTCGAGGTGGGTTTGGGAGGGCGTTTGAAGGAGATGCTGCGCGCAGCGTTAGTGGTGTACGGTGGATATGGAGGCTTTGGGCAATGTACCCGCTGTCTAGGCCGCCATTCCGCTCGT
>ANSM01006337.1:0-21536 GCA_000347735.1 Cercospora canescens BHU | reverse complement strand
CTAGAATGCGGGATTTAGGTAGTGACTAGATGGCCACTCTGGAGCTCCGTCTTGTGACAGCCAACGGAGCTCTCTCACCTCACTCGCAGCAAACACTGTCGAGCAGGCAGCATCACTTGACATGGCGGAGTCGCGATGCGCAACTCTGCTATCGGAAAAGCAGCACCAGGAGCGGAAAGCATACAACCGACTACATTGACAGGTCTCCACACTTACGTTTCACTCCAGCAATGCTTGTACCTCCTTATAGTGTTCACGCTTCATTGACGCAGTCGGGCTTCGCGGTGATCACGAATCTGCCACATCACTAGCCAATCGATCGCTGCTCCCGTTGAACATGTGGACATTCCACAAAGGACATGACAATAACTCTCTCAAGTGAGGGCGCGAGGCGCACACAGACACAATCAAACATGCCTTCATTGCCGTCACGTATACACATTACCAACACGGTCATTCCCTCCATACATACATATTTCACAAAGCCCTCGAAAGCAGGAGTTTTGCCCTCGAGTGCTTCATGCAAGCACCGTTTTGCCGATCCAACAGCGCCCAGCAAATATCCCATAATTGTGATGCTCCCCATCCTCATTAACGACTTTCCCCAGCTCTTCATATCAAATCTGCGATGTTGATTCGATTCCAAGCCAGTCTGCATAAGGCCGGCAGAAATTCGGAGGGGAAAGCAAAATTCGTCGCTTCGTGGTTCCGGCCGCTCGTGGCTAAGTCGCTGCGTGGCTCGTCGTGACTTGTCGTATCGTGAGAAAGTCTTCAGCATCGAACTGTCAAACCGCCCGACCGATCTCATTCGCTTCCGGCAGCCCCTCGCGATCCACAACAACGAACCTTCCCGATGCGTTTTTCGAAACCATACTACAATGCAGAAGAAATGAAATCGTAAGCGCAAATGATCTCATGAAAGTCAAGATGGTATGCCTCTCCTATCTTTGACGCTCAGGCGCAGCGGTGGCGGCAGCAAAGCCCCAAAAAGATGAAAAGCGATGGTGACGGGGAATGGAAGGAGGACGATACCACTCTCGACTTCCCATCTGGTCCAACGGCATCCCACCACTCTCGTCCGCATCCATCGTCATAGAGCCCAGCCTCTTACTCCTCAGACTGGTCTTAACTTCCTGCACCAAAGGCCTCAAGACTGGGATACACTGCACGATAATCGTTCCGGTGATCTCCGAGGAGTACCAAATATTCGACATGGCATTGCGCCAAAAGTACCAGCGGTCTTCAGCGTTGCCTTGGAATTTCCACTCGTTGCGGATTGCGGACTCGATGGCGACAACCATACCGAGAGACATGGTAAGGCAGAGGCAGACTTTTTCCTTGCGCTTCATATCGAGGTTCCAGGTAATGACCCAGGGAAAGAAGGCGAAGATAAAGTCCATGATAACATTGTAATCTGTTGAGTGACGTGAGAAGGAGAAGGAGGTGGATGACCCGGGAAAGGCGAATGGCGCTGGGGCACAGGAAGGAGGTGTGTGGGGACGTACAATTTCCGCCTTCTTTGAACCGGCTTCGATCGTCGGCGTTTAGACAAAAGTTGAGACGGTAGGGTTTGTTGTAAACGTCTTGATTGCAGACTCGGCCCCATTCGACCACAATCTGGCGATCGCGTCAGTTGATCCTTACGCATGAAATAAGCTATCTCTTGAGGCGATGGATACTTTGGCAAAGTTGAAGCCGCACATGCTCACGATACAAAACCACAGAATACCGTGACAAATCTTCCAGGTCGAAAAGCCTCGTGTCAATTTGAGCAGGGTGACAGCGAATGCAGTCTTGGTGAGACTTTGGTTGAACAGAGTACCGCAGGACGAGATGATGATCAGGACTCGCATTCGGTCGTCCCAAGTCGGCGTCACGTATCCTGTTGCGTACTCCACCGTGATTATCATGTTGTTGCCGGTAAGAATAATCTGAGTCGGCAGTCAGTCTCAAAGCGTGCAAGATGGAAGCTGAGAAAGTGCACGGCCGCACGCACCCAGCAGACGATGAGGATATAGTCGTCATACCACAACCCGTGACGACGGGTCGTCTTCACCCACAGACGCGCAGCTAGAAAGGCCGTAGCGCCGGCATAGAGCGTCCAGATTCCAGCATATAGCTCCCTCTCAGGGTGCACGTAGTCAATGTCTGCTTGTTGCCTGCGATGAAGTTCCATGTCGCGGAAAATTTTCACATGCCGGGCGTCCCACGCTGTTCGGTGTGAAAAGCTGGCCAGCAAATGGGGGCAGACGTATAGAAAAGCTCGGGAGCCGCCAGCGGTCGCGAGGAATCCTTTGAGAAGATAATCAAGTCGTTGACGAAAGAAGGTGAGAGGTAGGCGAAAGAGGAGAAATGGGCGGGACATGCAAAGTGCAGGCGCTGTGCCTACCATATCTGAAAACAGATTCTGCTCGGGCGAATCCCCACGAGCAGAAGGTCGCGACGGTTTTACGAGACATGGCTCCGCAAGTATGTGGTTGCACGCGAGAGCTATGAGGTCCCGACGGCCGGGTAACGAGAAGCGTTCGGCGACGCAGTCGCGTCGAAGGTAGCTGCTGAGGTCGTCGCATTTATTCCTGCGGCCAGTTCTGCTTTGGAAGCGCCGTGGCTGTCTCTGCACAGATTTTCCCAGCTGACATGCAGTGCGTCGGGCTTGACAGTCTCCAGTGTTTCTGAAACGGTCAGTAGGCTGGACGCGAACGGACTGGTCGGGCAATATGGAGGGCGTAGGCTGGGCCACTCGCACAATAGATGCGAGCGCTAGTTGCAGCACATAGATTGTTCGGCAGCATAGGCGAGGGCTCGGAAACCGTCTTCGCATCGCCGCCTGATGATGATGACGGCGGGCGTTTCTAGAAGGCGGAGTGCAGATGCCATTGTGCACAACCGCAGGCGGGCTCGTGGGCGGTGTTCTCGTGCCGTTTCAGGAGCGAAGCACGGCAGAGGTGGAGGGAGGTGAGGTCGAAGCCGGCCATCGTCATCGTTGCTCAGCCACCCGCCCGCAGGCATCAATCATCAAGCGTTCCGTCGAGGCGCAAACTAGGTACGTCTCTCTCACATCTTGTTGGACTCTGGACATGATATTCCTCCCGCGGTGCATCGCATCGTGAGGCTTGACTTTGACGCGCTCGTGGAACGATCGGATCACGGGCCGGTGGTACAGTGGCGGTGATCGCGTTACACCACTGCACGTCACGCGAGACACGCTGCATGTGTCCATGATCGGGGAGGGCGGGCTCCGCTGTCTTCAACCACCACAATCAATCAATCGCAATTGCACCAGATTGCCACTGCAGAGATCCTCGGCGTCCTCGGTCGCATCCTCACGCCAGCATGCCGGCCCACCGCCTGCGAATTGACGGCGACTCGTTCCGCGACCCTCACAATCGCCAGATCACCCTGCACGGCATCAATATCGCCGCCGACACCAAGTTGCCTGCTCATCCGGACATTCCCTCACACATCCGCGAACGCTTCTTCGACGGCGACAATGTCTCCTTCGTGGATCGCCCTTTCCCCCTCTCCCAAGCACACGCCCACTTCTCGCGACTGCGGCGATGGGGCTACAACACCATTCGCTACATCTTCACCTGGGAAGCATTAGAACATGCCGGGCCCCGCAAGTACGACGAGGATTTCATACAACACACCATCAAGGTCCTGCGAATCGCAAAAGAGTATGGCTTCTACGTGTTTATGGATCCCCATCAAGACGTCTGGTCGAGATTCACCGGTGGTTCCGGAGCTCCCATGTGGACCATCTACGCGTGCGGGCTCGATCCAGAGAAGCTGCGAGCGGGAGAGGCGAGCATTGTACAGAACACGTGGCCCGATCCGATCACATTCCCCAAGATGACCTGGGCAACGAACTATTCGCGATTGGCAGCCCAGACAATATTTACCCTCTTTTACAGCGGGAGAGACTTCGCACCCAAGTGTATCATCGATGGGAAGAATATTCAAGACTACTTGCAAGAACACTTTGTTGGGGCGTGTCAATATCTAGCACGAAGGATACGAGAGGCTGGAGACCTGGAAGGAGAAGTGGTGATTGGGTACGAAACGATCAATGAACCCAACAAGGGTTACTTTGGACACCCTGATCTCACCAGCATCCCTGTCGACCAGAAGCTGAGAAACTACACGACGCCCACGGGCTTTCAATCGATGCTCACCGGATCAGGCAGAGCGGTCGAAGTGGAAGTATGGGAGTTTGGGGGCTTCGGGCCTCACAAAACGGGCATGCAGCTGGTGGACCCCAAGGGCACTTCGGCTTGGCTGGATCCCGCGACTTGGGACGACACCAACTATGGCTGGAAACGGGATCCCGATTGGAAGCTGGGCAAATGCATATGGGCGCAGCATGACGTTTGGGACCCTAACAAAGACGAATTGTTGAAACCTCACTACTTTGCCACACATCCCAGAACTGGGGAGAAACTCGATCAGGAATACTGGACCAATCATGAATTCATGGACTTCTACAAACTCTATCACAAAGCGATTCGGGACGTGTGGAGCGAAGCTTTCCTCCTCATGCAACCTGCGCCATTTGAGATTCCGCCCGAGATCAAAGGGACACCAGAGGGCGATGATCCGAACATGATCTTTGCCTCTCACTTTTACGATGGCATCACGTTGATCACGAAGAAGTGGAACCGCTGGTGGAACATCGACGTGTTGGGCGTGCTGCGTGGCAGATACAGTTCTCCCGTCTTTGCCATACGAGTAGGGGAGACTGCCATTCGGAACTGTTTCAAGGACCAGCTGAGCGAAGTACGAAGAGAGGGCGTCCAGAATATGGGCACCCACCCATGCTTATACACCGAAATTGGCATTCCTTACGACATGGACGAGAAGCATGCTTATGAGACTGGCGATTACAGCAGCCAGGCTGCAGCTCTCGATGCGAATATGTATGCTGTCGAAGGTAGCAAAGCGCAAGGCATGACTTGGTGGTGCTACGCCGCAGAGAATAGTCACTACTGGGGTGACCGATGGAATGGAGAAGACCTGTCGATATACAGTGCCGATGACAAACCTTTGCCCGGGCCTGCGTATATCAACGATAACAGCAGCAAGCTATCTTTGGACCGTAACAGTCCAAGTTACAGCGAAAGTGCTTCGTCCGAACGAGCTGCCGAGACGCCGGACAGTATATCTAAGACAATGTCTGTCGAGCAGATGGATCCAACATCGTCGCCAACCAAAATCACACGAGGACAACAAGGCTACCGAGCAGCTGAAGCCTACGTGCGCCCCTTTCCCGCTGCCGTCCATGGCACAATCGACACCTACGGCTTCGATTTGAAGAATTGTGTCTTTACATTAGACTTGACATCTCCTTCGTCAACGCCTGCGGAATATCCAACCGAGATCTTCTTGCCCGAATTTCATTTCCCGCAAGGCAGTCCCGCACGGACGACAGTCGAAGCCAGCGGTGGCAAATGGGAGATCCGGACTAGGGAAGACGTCGAAGGCGCGAAACAGCAGGTCCTTCGATGGTGGCATGGTGAGGGAGAGCAGAAGCTCAAGGTAACGGGCGTGAAGAGGGCAAGAGGCAAGATTGAAGGCGTCAGGGATGACGCGCCGGAGGATTCGTATTTGCAGGCTTACTGGGAGATGGGTAAGAATTGCAGCGTGATGTGAAATCCTTCACGGATTTGCAGAGAGCGTGGTGTGCATATACTGCATAATGGCAAGGATGGCTACCTACATACTGGAAGACGCCATTCATTCGCATTCGACACAGGCATTGGTGCATAACTCAATTTCGGCGCATACAAAGCGCACAACTCCATCCTTTCCCTCCCTGTCTCACAAGTCAGCCACTCTTCTGCGAGCATCACCGCATCCAGCGGTCTCTCCACTGACTCAATCGGAAGCTGCTTCAAGTCATCTGGCCAATCTCGACAACATGGTCCAATACCTCCAGCACATCCCCACCCTGAACAGGGAAGCCAGATGGAAAAGCATGAACGCCGCCGCACAGAAGTCTTCTCATCCAGGCGCTCCAAATCCGTTTGCAGACCACGAGCGATGCGAACTTGTTGTTGCGGGAAAAGAATGGACGTGGGACCCGAAGAAAGGTAGCTTGCCGCCAGATCGCTTCTTCCGCTAGAGTGACCTTGTGAAAGCGAGCGTGAATGAAGAGGCAGTAGCAAAGCAATGAACATGAAAATCGTTGTCCACGCTGATAGAAATCGTACATACGTCGTTGCAATTATGCATTCTAAGCATATACAACTTTGGGCTTCTCTTCCCATTTCTGTGCTTCTACGCTCCACGCATCCTGCTGGGCTGTTTCTGGAGTCGCAGAAGTAGCTGGCGGGGAAGCAAAATGGACTTGTCGGCTTGCCCGGGCTCTCTCAGCATCCCAAGCCATCTGTTCCCCCCTCGCAGCTTCTCGTTCCTCGGGCGTCAAGACTCCGCCTAGCCCATCATCGAAGATTTCGCTTCCGACGACATGTTCTTCGTGCTCAGGTAAGTAAACACCTCTCCGTCTTTCTTGCTGCTGCTGCTGTCCATTTCCGTTCCCATAGTAATTCCACACCCTCCAATCCATACCTCCTCCTGCACGATTCTGATTCCTCCTCTTCCACTCCTCTACCAACTTCCTCCATTCTTCTCTGCCTCTACCCATCATTCCCCCACCAGTACCTGTTCCTGCCCCGCTCGGCGAGCCCGTCGAACCTACGAGCCCATCCCTCACCCCTTCTCCCGCCGCCGCCATCGCCTCCATCAAACCACTCGCCAGCCCAATTCTCTCCTGCATCCCCGCCATCGCCACCGTCGCAATAATGATACCCTCGACAAACTCCGGCGTAAGGTAGACTTGTCCAACCTCAGGCTTGTTGATGATCAGTTTTCCCGACGTCTTGCCCCACGGCGCTGACCGCTGGTAGGTTGCGACTTCGCGGCCATCGAATTCGACAAGCAGGTGGTGTTGTGGATATGGAGTAAAAGTTTCGTCGGCGATTTTGGCGCGGGCTTGCTCAATGAGGTCGCCGATTGTGACAAGACGGATATTGTTATTAGGGTCGGTGTTGGTGGTGTTCTTTGTTGGGTATGGCGAGGGGCTTCTGTGGAGAGGAGCTTCGGATGTGGCCGGGTACCCGTGAGTGGGTTGAGGAGCTGGAGTAGGGTAATTGTTGAGGCCTGGTGCGATGGATGCTGAATTTGCACGCGGCCGAGGAATGGTCTTGAACGTCGCTTGCATGTGCCCCAAGACTGGAATTTCCATGGTGTACTTTGTGCTGAGCCAGCCGGTACATTGCATGAATTTCTGAACTTGAGGCGACCCGCCTGAGCTTGACTGCTTGTTCTTTTTGTTCTTCTTGGACTCCTTCGTGTCCTTCTCATCATGCTCGGCGACGGGCGGCAAACCGTTGGCAAAATTGCCTAACCTCGCAAGTTCCTCTTCGTGGGGTTCAAAGAGTACTCTGGCGCCGCTATTTGTGCCAGGTATAATGAATTCGGGAAATTTATAGGACGCAACTTGTCGAAATGGGTATTCCGTTGTCTGAGGAACAGAAGGATCTCCTGATGGAGCCGTTGTCTGGGTCATGCCAAAGCGATGCAGACTCGCTCGGTATTTGGACGTGTAAATGAGTTTCCAGCTTGTGGTGGGTGGCATGGAAGGAGTGTTTGAAAGAATGGCCGTGTTCGATGTGGGCGTTATGTGCAAGGAGGGGAATTCTAGGATGGGTCTATGCCATGTGAATGTGTACTCCAACGGTATTTCGCTCGTCTGTTGCGGCACTGCAGGATGAATGGGAGGCGGCATGTTGGCACTCTTTTCGTTTCGACTGAAATCTTCGGAGAAGCGAGAGGCCGATGGTCGCCGAGGCATGGGTGGAGGAGTCTCTTCTTCGTTGGTGAAATGACTCTTTAAAGCTGCTTTCTCGTTCCCCGCTGATGGCGGCCCACTTTCTTCAAGAGTGGCGATTGCCTGCTGCTGATCGTCCTTCAACGATGCTTCTTCGCTGGGCCGTGGGGAATATGGTAGAGGTTTGCTATCTTCCAGTTGTAGCTCCTCTTGTTGTTGGCCGGTCTTCGGTCCTCCTTCTTTGCTGGGTCGTGGCGGATATACTGGGCCTTTCTCCTTCAACATCGAAGGTGACCTAGTCGGCATATCCACGGGTATCTTCTCCTCGGGTTGTGAAGTCGTGCTTGACTCCTCAGTTGGTCGTTTCTCGTCTTCGGGATAGCAACCTTGTTCATCGATGATCTGAAAGTCGTCTGTCTCTGTGACACTACTTGCCCTTTCCTTGTAGGGTGGGGGTGGAGCTGCAGACGCTTCTGCGTCTTGCAGTGCTTCTTGTGCTTTGTTATTGTCTTCCATCGGGATATCTCCGTGTTTATACAGGGAATGCAAATGTCGGTATACACGAGCCAAGGAGAGGTTGCGTGGTGGTCAAGATTCTTGGATGTTGTGAAATATGGGAGCAGGGCAAGGTGTCTGAGATTGTCACTTTTAGTACCTACACAAAGCGAATACGATTCGCCTGAATATGGATGCCTATCAGGTCCTGGAGATCTTGTCGTGGGGGCCGAGACAGGACGCGCATGCTTGTGTAGGCAGCTGGATTGAAGGCTGGCTGTGCGAGGCTGTGCTGCCACCGTGCCAAGAGAAGAAAACATCGGCTGTTCTGACGTCGGCACATTCTATTGCAAGCCTTGCGACGTTACGTGTGACGTGTGACAAGATTACCAGCAATGACGGGAGCTCGTAATGCGATTCCTAAATGCCGTTTTCCACCAAAAGAAAACGTCGACAATGTAGCACGCGCTTCGTCGCTTTATTCTCCGTCACAACGGCAAAGTATGCGTGATGTAAGTCGGTGAAGAGAATCTCATCATATCATTTAGGGCAGTGGTGAAGACGTGGTTCTAAGATTCAAGAAATAGGGGCGTCGAAGCAAAGAAAACAAAAACAAAAAGCTGCACACAAGGGTGGTGAACCCAAAGAGTTGAGGAGAAGGTACTGGACCTAAGTATCTGTTAGCAATATGTACCACTAGCCAACCGGCCGAATAATCCTACCAGTTGGGGATCGAACCCAAGACCTCACGCAGAACAGGTGATCTGATAATCATGCAAAGCGTGCGCCTGGAGCTTGTTAGATGTGGAATCGGACGTGAGATAGACAGCGAACGTACGCTACCACTGTGCTACAAGCCCTGGATGAGTCAGCACTTGAAATCAACAAATATGACCGTCAATCAGCAAGGGGCGAAGGACGGAGACCGGCTTTGTGAGGTCTATTCAAACAACTATGCGAGCGGTAACAAGTCCCGTTGCAGAAGCTGACATGTCTACGGCTTCGACCAGCTTATAAGGATATAGTAGTCTTAAATGTCCTATAACTGCTTATAATAGCAAAACCAGGAATTACTAGCTTTCGGCCTTCCTTTAGAGGTCTAGCAGGACTCTACGCGGCTAACTATGTCGAAGAACAAGCGGGCAATAGCTAAGTAAACGAGCTGCCTCTCTTTCGACCTACGATTTAAATATTTTATGACTTTGCACTACATACAGTGCGATAGAGCTTTAGGCAGATAGGGAAAGAAGTTTTTAAGCTTAGTCTACCTCCCTTAGTTAGTAATATAGGTTCTTTAGCAATCGGCAGGCGTGCCGATACCAAGCGTTGCCCACTTCAGCTTATCAGAGCGCAAAAAAATTTTGCGGTATGCCACCACAGACAAGTCTTCGTTATGGACGCTGTGGGAATTGAACCCACGACCTTTCACAATGCCATAACAACCCTACAGAGGATAGTGCGAAGCGAAAATCATACCCCTAGACCAAGCGCCCCATGCATAAAGCCTTGCTAACAAGATACCTCAATTTGGGTAAAGCAAAATATGTACTGTGCAACAGACCCATCCACGCTGCCGTGTTGGGCGAGGAGGTGGTTCGTTGACTGCCTTAGTGTGCATGGACATCGGCACCGTTTCAGAAAATAATCGTAGTTGTGGAGCTCTTGCCTGAAGGTATGGCGTATGGCGAGTTTGGTGAAGTGATGGCCAGATACATGAGCTGGCACTATCTCCGGTGTAGTCGTCTGGATGAGTAATAGCACACGATTGTGATGCATAGCTGTAGCTGGGTACTTGATCATGAAAATGCAATTTGCTGCTATACTGAGAACTACAACACTACCATCAAAGTCAGCCGTAGCAGAGTATGAGCACACTTTTTTTCTACAAATAAAACCCTGCTGCAAGTAGAGCAGCACCAGCAATACCCAATCCAACGGCTCTCGTCCCGGAAGCTACATTCGGGTGCTGTTGGAACGGAGCTCCGTGAGTGGGCGTTGTGTCATCCGTCTTCTGTGGCTCTTGCAATGTCGTTGTCTTTGAAGCTGGCAAAGTATCGTTATTGCTCTGCTGCGTAGATGGAAGAGTCGGAAACGTCGTATTCGGGGATTGCTGAGCAGCTGTAGAAGAAGCTGGATGCGAAACGTTCGCATGTCGTGGAAGCACGTTGTGATATGGCGTGGGCTGTTCAGCGCGCTGCTGTAGAGTGGCGTAAGGAGATGGAAGCTTGTCGGCGCGGTATTCGAGAGTTTGAGATTCTGGAAGTGATTGTGGGCTGGGGCTTTTCAAACCAGAAGGGGAGTAAGGGAAGAAGTTAGTGACCGAGTACGCGTCCAGAGTCGGTTCTGAAGGGAACTTTGAAGGCGTAGGCTTCGTTGTCACGACTTTTTCGGCGGTTGGCAATGAGCTTCTGTATACGGTGCTCGGGCTCTCACTTTCTGGAGTTTGATTGCTGGGGACAACTGATCGCTCAGGGCTTGGTATCGTGTTCGAGCTTCCATATGCGTCAAGCTGTCCTGGAATCGATTCATTATCGAGGCCATCCGTATTTGCAGTGTGATCACTATGAGATGCTCGATGTTGTCGAGACTCTGTAGCCGCTCTGAGTCAGTGTCCCTCGCATAGAAAGTCATTTATCATGTACTGACCATCGTCCTTATCGCAGCTCTCATCCTTCGTCGACCCTAGACATCTTGCAGAAAATTCTTCGCTCGAGCCCACGTCTGGACTCGTCCCATAAGGCGACGAACGCTGCAGCTCGCGACTGTGACTGTGACCGTGGCTGTGACCATATCCATGACGTTTCGACACAGCCGAAGTTGTCGCAATGAGCAATGTAAACAAAGCCAAAAGTCGATGCATGATCATCTGCCAGGCCAGGTCTTTCTACTGACTGAATTCAAACTGTCAAGCCACGAGAATGTGCACGAGAATATACGCCAGGCGTCTCGCGGAAGCCCATGGTGGTTTATCATGTTTGCAAGGTCTGCCAATGCGCCCAAGCTATCGCGGATCACAATGCCTATGTATTGAGAGACCTGCGATTGACGACCACTGTCTTCGACTTGGCAACAGCGGTTGTGTTACGGTGGCTGAGTGATTTGCAGTATCGGCAGGGCATGAGTGGAGCCCCATGCATACGGAATGGACGTAGCGGTAGGTCTTTATCTGCTTTGTCACCGCGGAGTAGGCTTCGCGCTTGGGAGCCACGGTACGTCGTGCTGTTTGGGCTCATTGCTGGGCTCTCAAGTCCGGAGATTATTTCCGACGGCATTCCGGATGGGATGCTATGTGCGTGGATCTTTTGCGCGCTTTTTCTTCCCAGGGTGAGATTTTGTATTATCAGATGAGACTGACGAGACGAGCAGGCTGAAAAAGGAGGGTTTCTTTGCGAGGTTCTCTTGGCAGCAACGGAACTCGGTCGTGGCGTTCCTATGGCTTCACCACACATGTCATCAATATTGAACCAATCTTCCCGGTGTCTATAACCAATAAAGACGACCAAAAAAATTCACATGATTCAAGACGAGCAAAGAGAAAATTTCGAACTTTTCAAGGACTGTTTGTCAACCTCAGTCATTCAAAAACTCGCGCCAAATGGTGGCAAATCCACGAGGAAGATCAAGGGCAGGAAGAATGAGATCAAGCCGGTCGCAAGAACAGTGGCTAGCAATGGCGATGCTGAGAACGATGCATCCGAGCTTGCCGAGTTTATTGAGGTTAGCGAAAGAGGTGTACCGCTGCGCCGGCCGCGAGATGTTAGCTGAGCAGCAAGTCAGTATCTCGCTGAGGAGATATTTCTTAGCCTTCCTTCTGAAGTCCGCGCACTTTCGTACGCTATCGTACAAGATGATGCTGCCCTGGCAGACAAGTTCGCGACCCCTGTAGATGGTGGAATTCTCGAGGATCTGACCCAGCCTTTGCCGCTGACGGTGGCGGATTCTCTCGTCGCATACTCCCTGGTCATGGAACCTACAGATCTTGATCGCTTCCTCGAAGGACCCTTGAACAGCTACATCTCTTCAGCGGTCGCTCCTCCACCAGAATACACGCCTTCACTCGCGGCCTCACGCCCAGACGGATGCGAGATCTGCCAACGTGAGCATCTGCCGCTTACGTATCACCATCTCATCCCGCGGGCGATTCATGCCAAAGCAGTGAAGCGGGGATGGCACAAGGAGTGGGAGCTCAATAAAGCGGCCTGGCTGTGTAGAGCTTGTCACTCGTATGTGCATCGAATAGCGAGCAATGAGGAATTAGGCAAGGAGCTCTACTCGGTGGAATTGCTGATGGAGCGGGAGGACGTGCAGAAGTGGGCGATATGGGTTGGGAGAGTGCGATGGAAGACGAGATAGTGAGGTCGTGATGATGGCAGCTGTCGGCGTGTTTCGACTGATGTGCATGTGTTGCACCTTGCATGTGATTTTTGGGCGCGTGCATCTCGTGTTGAGCTCACTCACTTGAACACGCCCGCGCGATGAAATCCATTTTGTCCGTCTCCGCAAAACGTTCCCTCCAGCACCATCGCACTTCTCCTCCTCATCGCGCCGTATGTACCTACTCTGTGCTGCCTGCGACCCCCCGGTCCTTCAGCCTTACCACATCCGACAAGGTTTCACACGAACCGCGTGCCTGGAACGCGATCTGGACGTGGGGCTGAATCTTTTACACCTGCAGCCTGCACGCTGACTTGCCCATATTCACTGGATTGACATCATTCTCCCCCAAACAACGACTTGCGACAACCCTGGCAGTGCCGTACCCAGCGTGATCTGCATGACAGCCTCCTATCAACGCACAGCGGAACGGTGTGAGGCGGCGGCGGTGGCACAGCAGGGATCGGTTATCGCGGTACAGAAGACGCGAGAGTGATGCCTCACAGCTGCTCGTAAGCTCGCACCATTGAGGCCAGCGGAGGAGTCGAATTTCAACATGGCTGAGGGCGCCTTCAACGCGCACTGGCAGCGATCCGACACCACTTCACAGCTCCAACACATCACGAGCGCCCTGGACGCTACGCTGAATCCCCGAGTCCCGAACAGCGTGCGACAGCAAGCTCTCCAGCACCTCGAAGCTGTGAAGAGTCAACCCGATGCTCCGCAGCATGGTTTTGCTCTTGCAGATGATTGGAAGCAGAATGACGCAGTGAGGTATTACGGTTTGCAGCTACTGGAGTTTGCGGTGAGATATCGATGGAACGAATATACCGAAGATCAAGCTCTGCAGCTGCGGAAATGGGTCAAGCAATTGGCAGGCAGCCTGCGAGAAGAAGATGCCGTCTTTCTACGCAACAAGATCGGCCAGCTGTGGGTGGAGGTTGCAAAGAGGTCGTGGGGCGGTGGAGAGTGGATGGACATGGACACTCTGCTTGTCACGCTGTGGAATCAAGATAAAGGAGCAGTGAACAAAATATTGGTACTCGCCATCCTAGAGGGCCTCAACGACGACATCATCAATAACGACGATTCGGTAGCGGGATTGCGCCTGGACATTTTGGGCGATGCTTTGGTCGAAATAGTGGTTCCTCCTCGCTTCTACGACACTTTGCAGAAAGAGAAGATCAAGAACGTGCGGCCGGCAGGAGAAGGATGGCTCGCGCGGATCAACAACTTTTTCGCTCTTTGTGTCAAGGAGGCTCGATTGCGCCAGGACCAGCCGGAAGTGGCCCGCAGCATGGAGATGTGTGCAGTGAAGGCGCTGAATGCTTTGCGCTCCACCATGGGCTGGATCAACTTCCGGGCGGTGGAAGAAGTCAATTGCGTCGACTGCCTGTATCTGCCGTTCTTCACTAGTAATGCAGTGCTGCAGACAGCTGCGGTCGAAGTCCTTCACACTCTCTTGGGCAGGCAACAGGGAGGCGCGTCCTCGAATGAGATCTGGGTCTCGCTGATACGGCAGGCGATGCACCCAGACAGAGTGGCCATGATCCAGACTGCATTCGAGCAGACAGCTGCCGGTCCTGGAGAGGATGACGAAAAGTACACATTGCAGAAGAAGATGGCGGAGCTGCTGTCAGTCATGGCTGATGCCGTGGCTCTGAATCAAACCATAATCGATCAGAGCCTCAATCTGCCCGCCTTCTTCGATCTTCTGACTCTGGTATTGCAGCACAAGAGCCTGACAGTATCCATACCTGTCCTGCACAGCTGGACGAAACTACTCAGTGTCCACGAGGAGAAAATCATTGACCTCACTTTGGCCGCTCTCCCGACCTTGCTCGAAGTCTGCAGCGATCGATTGATCAGGTACGAGGCTCTGCCAGAGGACACAGATGATGAGACTTTGCGATGGCTGGAGGAAGACTTCGATACCGTACCCGAACGTCACGCGTTCCTGGGAAACTACCGCAGATACAGTCAGACAATCATTGAAGGCATTGCAAGGTCGCGACCGATCGATGCCCTTTCGATCGTCCTCAATCAAATGCAACAGATGATCGAGACCGGTCCTTACACTGCAGGACGGGGCTTTGACAGCTCAAAGTACACAAAATCTTCGTACTCGGTGCTCAGGTTTGACGCATCATACTGCACTGTATCTGCTGCACTGAGGGGATACTCTTCTTGGACCAGAGACGTGTCTGATGTTGGCCCTGACCAAGAGCTATATGCAAAGGTCCAGCAGGATCAGCAGCAAGCGTCGGACTCGCTGCAACAATGGTGCTACGGCATGACCAATGTACATACTGACGATCCTGGCGTTGCAGATGAAGTGCTGCAGACGTTGGTAGCAGTTCTTCGAGTACTCAAATCGCCCCCTCAAAGCTTTGTACTTGCAATGGTCCAGCACCTTCTGACCATGCGGCTGTATGACCAACCGCAGCATGCGCAGTTCACAGATGCCATCAAATCTTTCGAGGCGTTGCGGGTAGTCGAACTGCAAAAGCTTGCGCTCGCATATCCCAACGTCCTGTTGGAGGTTTACAACGAGCTCGAGCCGCGCATAGAAGTTCTTGCGCAGAAACATTGCGACGATCAAAGGCTGGTCTGGGGCTACCGATCCTTTCTCTTCATGGTAGTCCATCGTGCCACGGGTGTTGATTATCAGGTCAGATTGGCTCGATTGCAGCAAATGCTCAAGCCGACATACGATGCGTGGACGGACCCAGCACTCCAAGCTTCGTGTGAGAACTTTTCAGTTTTCTGCACCACCGTCAGCTTGAACAACATTGCGGAGTTTTATAAAGAGCACGAGTTCGACCGCACGCAAGACTGGTCTGCTCGCTTATTGAATGAAGCCGGACAAGCACGACAGAATGAGATCAAGGAAAGGGCTGATCGCTTACCGCTACGTATGACGAAGTCACTGCTCGCGGCGACAACCGAGAAGTTGCGCATTGGCACGAACGAATACGACAATGCGTGCGCATTGTGGGCACCTCTCATCCCATCAATCTTGCAGCCTCTGTTGCAAATGACACGTCACGCTCAAGCCTTTCACAACTTGTCGAATTGGGCAGAACTGCCGCCGGAGCTTCAGATGGTCGTGAGGCGAACTCTGCAAGACCGCTTTTGGCAGTCCGGCATCTCGAACGAAACCAAAGATGAGTTCTATGCTCGAATTTCGGGCTCCAAGACGAGTTACGAGGGCTTCGCGAGCACAGTCCGTGGCACGATGCGGAATGTTCGTGAGATGGGCTACCACATTATCTATCTTATGACAAAGTTCGAAGAGCAGTTCTATGGAATCGAGAATTTGGCCACTCCTCTAGCTGATGCGCTCTTCGACGATGCTGGCTGCCTAGGAGCCAACCACCTACACCCACTAATCAACCTGACAACTGGTCTCGTTCAGCGATGCCCACCGCACTACCGGAGCAGATTCCTCCCACCTGTACTTCGAAAGCTTTTTGTGTGCCTCGATGGCAAGATCTCTGCCGATTGGGAAGCCATTGGCCAGGCCGAGCAGCAGAACAAGAAAGAGAACGACGAGCTGAGCGATGAGATGCGAACAGAGAGTGTGTTGCGCCAATTGACCTTTAGTATGGTGTCCTTTGTGCCATTCTTGCTTGAGTACGACCGTCAATCGCAGCATCTGCAGAATGGAAATGCGCACGCCAATGGTCACAGCCCATCGAACAAGACGCAGAATGTGAGCGAGCTCGTGTTGTCTGATCCTACAGTCTTGGAGCCCCTCATCCTTTTCTGCACACATGCTTTGCGCATGCGCGACGGAAGATGCTGCAGCATGATCTGTAAAGTGTTCCGCACCATCATACCGCTCTTCACGCACACCACCCAGACTGCATCAGCCATCAGCCCCGAGGCAGCTGCTTCTGTGCGTGAGTTCATCAGTACCGAAGTGCTGAAAGCTTGCATCACCTCTCTGAACGAACCATATTTTGCAGACCTGCAGAAAGACCTGGCGACGCTCATTGCAAACATTGTTGTCATGTACACACCCGAGACGGCGACTCCTCGAGACATTCTCCTATCTCTGCCGGACATCACCGAGCAGAAGATCGACAAAGCTATCGCTAAGATGACACGTACGCACAATGAGCGCTCGCAACGCAGCATCGTGCTCGACCTGCTCGAGGGTGTGCGTGGCGTCTCGATTCATGAGATGGGAAAGGTGGAGCAGGCCAAGGCGAAGAAGAAAGAGAACAAGGGCGTTGCGGCGCAATACACCATGACGGCGGAGACTAGCGGTGTCGTCGTTAGAGGAGGTGAAGAGGAGCTCGATGGCGTGGCTGGTCTGTTTGGGGACGCGTAGCATGCATTTCGGGGACAAGATCACGTTGTCAAGATGATGGGGAACATGGATGGGAGGAGAACATGGGGAGGTTTTCGAAGTCGCTGACCCCCGCACCGACTTTTCCCATTGTCGTTATCTTGCGACTATTTGTGGCGAGCGCTTGTTAGAATGCATTGAATGGAGAGGAGCGTGCAGCGGAGCGCCTGGACGAGGTTGCATCGGGTGAGGGGACAGCATACTTTTCACTTTGGTGGAACTTGTATCGCTGGAATTGCAGTGCGGTGAATCGGCGCTTTGAGCATTTATGGAACGTCACGGAGCGTTGAGTTGGCTGTACATTGGAAGAGGAATAGCATCAAGATACCCTTTCTGCGTAAGATGGGAGCAGGTCTATTGCAAGACTAAAATTGGAAGACAATCTTGCTGCCTTACTTTCCAGGATCGATATCGTAATGACAAGGATTGAATATGGCTCCGCATTGTGACCTTGTCGCACTTTGAGAGTGGTGGCACAGATGAATCGGCGTGTATCTGCTGCGAATTTGAGGGAAGTGCGTCCCTTGGTAGGCATAGTCGGCAACAAGGGACCGGAGAAGCTCGCTGCCGATGACGGACTTGATCGATACGCGCAGATCCATGCACTGTGCAGTAGTCGGTGGTGTTCATTTTCCGATCAACCATTGAGTGGCAGTGACATGAGGTCCGACAATGTTCGCAGCGCTCGAGGACGGTTGATTTGAATCGAGAGCACCAAAAGTAGAACCAATGCAATCCATCTTGCCTCCGATGGGCAGCCAGGTCAGGAAAGAGTGAGGGTAGATGTTGGGGCCGGCTGGACACGCAGAGGACGGGATGAGAATCTCTACGGTATTCTTGTCTATTTCATAGCCACAGTGCTAGCGGCGTGGCCTGTCGGATATGCTATGTAGAAGATGTACCTTTCGCTCATTCTCCGATCGCTCTCGAGCCTCTGATATAAAGTTTCGTGGCGAAGTCATCTCCAACATTGCGACAGATGCAACAAGCGCACCCGTGAGAGCGAAGAAGGTGCGCAAACACGTACGGTACGTCTCCGGCTTCATACTAATGGCTGTCCGCAGTAGTCACCCGCCGAGTGAATCACAATCTAGTCATAATGATGAGAGCGGCGGGCCAGGGACGATAAGGACTCAGAACCGCGTCACGCTAACATAAGACGCCTCGTGGGGACAAGGATGAAGTGAACAGTCGTTTCCACCCAAAACGAAAATTGTATGGACCGAGTGCACGTTGGACTAGTGGCAGGACGCAGTAGTTCGGAAGCCATTAACCATCTTCAGCCCTAGCGATGTTTCGAGACAGGTGCGGACCTTTCGTTGCGCTAGGTGACACAGCATTAGTGAGGGCGTGTCTTGTCTTGGGGAGCCGCGACGTTATTTCTGTCCCCTTTGGCCTATCGCGACGTGGTAAGCGAGCAAGAGAGGGCCAACTTCGTGCTCGCGAAAGCGCTGGACTGCACTGGGATTGAGAACGCTGTGAGGTCTCGATATGCGTCATGTGGTGTGGTACGAAGGAAAGACGTCGCAGCGTTGGAGAACAAACGCACCTGACGAGGAGCGGTAGGCAGCGAAGTCCGGAAACGACTAGCGTGGTCTGCGCCGATCGTCAACCAGACCGCCATGACGCCCGCGCATCGATCAGACGACCACGGTTTGCTGCGAACCCACTGCGGTCAGGCAAAAACAAGCGCGACAAGCAGAAGGCGCCGTCCAAAGTCACTATTCGGGGCCGGTTTGGTGCCCAGCTCAGCAATTGGTAGAAACGTTGTTGTGATGAAGTCGTTGCAACTTTCCAGGCGCCCGGTATCGTGGCTTGCTGTGACCAATGTTCGATGACGACGACGTCCAAGAAGCAATACCTCGGAGCCAAGGGTCCAACCAGAGACAGGTGCTGTGCCGCACCGAACACTACGCCGGCAATATCCAGTGGGACACTCCGTTGGGAGCAAAAGCCGTTCGAGAGAGTGCAAGCAGTGGTGGAGTTAGGCGCTCGGATGCAAGTGTGCGGCGTGCTATAGCTGTGAACGATATTCTCGGCAAGCCTAGTGGCTAATCGGCCCAGCAAGCAAGTGTCAGTCCACGGGCGTAGTTCTGGTTGCAGCGTTCCGTTCTGCATTAGGGTAGCTCGTCGGCAGCAGGTGAGGAGAAGAGACGAAAAGCGCCAGTGCACCTCTCCCATAAGTCACGCCGCAGACGAGCAATGCGGCCATGTGAGGGTCTGGTGCCTCGTGCATCTCCCTGTCTTCTGCAGCCAGGTGGCGCACTCGCCTATGTGGCAGGTCGACGATCGCAGAGCGCGACGGCGCCGCGCAGTACAGTCGGTCACTCTGGACGCTCTCGAAGCTGGAATCGATCGCGATGGCCGAGTGCTCGTCTGTTGGTCGTGTCCCGCGATCCGCTTGCGCGGCACTGTTTTGTCATCATTGTTGGTTTGGGGGTAGAAGACTAGATGTGATTGGCACATGCAAGCCATGAAGGCGAAGCGAGCGGAAGCGTGAGTGACCTGGCGGTCTTCGGGGTGGTTGGATCGCTGAGCGAATCTGAGCATGCGAAAGTCGTGCGAGATGGCTCACGATCGAAAGCCTACATTGAACTTCGTGACGTTCGCTCTGCAGTTATTAGCGCGCGAAATATCAGACGCAGATCGCTGGCTGACTCTGAGAGAATTTCGGCGAAGACGTGGAAGCGTGGCAGCGTCGCGGCTTTGGCAAGAAAACGTTCTGCAGTCCGATTTGATGCCGGTTTGTCTGCGAGGGTTTATTTAGTAGAATGCAATACCGAGTCTGGTGTTTTACGGCATAACGGACACCATCCCTACCAAGCTATCAAAGCGATCCTCACAATGCCACGTGAGGCCAGAGGGGATAAGGTAAGGTAGCGAGGACATGAATTTATGCTGTGGCCATCTAAGCGCATCGCATTCTCGCACATCACAACGCGCATGAACGACCAAGACTGCTGACCACCATGGCTGACCGAGCGTACATGACTGCGCCTTGGCCGGGCGTGTTGCCAGGAAAGTGGCAGCTCAGGGCTACTTACAGGCAGCAGCAACCAGCGAGGCTATCGCTGGAAAACGAGACCACGAATTGGTGACTTTGGAATTCCCCAGAATAGCTACCGATTGTAACGAGACTCGTGTCCGTATGCGGTGAGAATATGCGCTCCCAGGTTTCAGCCTTGTTGGTGGCGCACAGGTCCTGCATTCTGTTGAAGCCTTCCATGTCAAGCAATGGTGGCGATGACAGCGAAAATAACAAGAGCATGAAAATAGGGCGCCATTCGGGCAGTCTCAAAGCGCTTTTGCTATCTGCTAATGCTCTCGACCAAGGCTTGGTATCAGTTGGAACCCATTTAGATGCCCCGTCGACGGGCGCAGATGGCCAGGTAACACGCCAAGTTCATGCATGCCCAGTGCGGGCGCCTCCGACTACATCACTCGCGGTGGTCAGACAAGCTCTATGAGACCGTGGCTAGCCGTTCGCTCGGTCATCAGCGAGTCGCCTTTCAAGGGCGAACAGACTCGTACGAGTGACAGAGGAGTTAGGCGGGCTTAAGATAACGGTGGTACACTCCGTTGTCACCCCCCAAGGCCGCGATGTCGCGTTATCGTCTGGCGTAATTTGCGACCGTGTTCCAGTCGGAGGAAGTGCTTGTACGGCCGAATATCGAAGTCGGATGCCCGGTGGCAGTGGATAACGCTAATTGCCCCTCACATCACCACGGGCGCGTCGAGGCAATGCGGGAACGAGATGGAGAGACACCGCTCCCGTTGCGCGCGAAAGTTGATTCTGGAGACGAATATTATGGCGAATGCAGCGGTGTGCGTGGTGGGACAGGCCTGGTCGGTCCGGTGAGAGGGCTGTGGGCATATTGATGTGCTGGGGTGGATAGCGGAAACAAGAAGTGTGGAGCGGCACGCCATGCGCGAGTCTGTCCTACGCGGCTCATCAGGCGATTGGATTCAGCCTTCAGCCTCGTGGTCTGCGGGAAGGATCAGGGATGTTGTCAGTCAGCAGACAGAGTTTGAGAGCCTGGGAGGGTGGTGGTATGCCGACTATGTATGATCTGCAGTGGGCTATGTCGACCAATAGCCTCGATATGCAGCTGGGGTCGCAATACGCAGGAGAGACAGGCCCGACGGCGCAATGTAGGGCTCAGCGTGCGTGCATCCCAGGGCATTTCGACGCAGCAATAGGCTTTGGCAAGCAATGTGCCGAATCTTATGGCTCCTGTGGTGTCGCGGTCCCTCGTGGGAGGAGCACGAAGCTTCGTCCGGCTGGATCGAATGGCGCATCGAAGCGTGTCTCTTGCTCCTCTGGAAGGTCGGCTGGGCCCGAGCGAATGACAGGCGGCAGCAGAGGTGTCAGTCGGGCTGTCACCACGTTGCTGACCCGACTGCGGGAGAAGCAGCATCATCAAACGGTCGCACCGACAGCGGCGGCAGCAGCACCACCACCACCAGCAGCAGCAGCACCCG
>ANSM01006326.1:0-13832 GCA_000347735.1 Cercospora canescens BHU | reverse complement strand
CCAGTGAGTCAAGCTCGGCCAGCAGGTCCTCGTCGGCCTGGCGAGGCATGTCGCGGGAGGGTTTACGGCGCGTCGTGGTTGGGACTGCACGTAGCGATAAGGAGAAGAAGCTGATTCAGGCAACGGCGATGGGACAGTGGAACACGGAGAGGAGTACGGGGTGGACAATGAGAAGGAGGAGCTCACGGCACACAAGCACATGCTCTGGACAGCCCGTCGTCATGCTGGCGCGAGCTCCGCCGTCCCTGGGCCTTGGCGTGCCACACCTCCGATACACAACACATCCAATACACCGAGATATAAACATCATTCGCCAGGCACTATGCTGACTACGCCGACTTCTCCATCTCGACGTCCTTGCCACTGCTCTGGTCTTCTCCGTGTGCTCCTTGCACGACGACTTCCTCTGTCACGCGGTCCAGATGCACGCCACCGCTGGCAGGCCCGTGGAAGTGCTTCCTCCCGGTGGTGAGCCACGTTACGAGGGCAATGAGCATGACTGCTCCCACGGCCGCCGAGGTGTAGTTCATGTTTTCGCTAGTCACGGGCGTCACCGTGGGCAAGTTGAACGTGATTGTCGCGAAGATCAAAAACAACGCCCCCAGAACATTGAACGGAATGCTCCAGCGCCCGAGGCTGTAGAGACCACCAATCTCCCACGCGGGTTCAGATGTGAATAGTGACAGCAGCCGAGCAAGCAGCGGGAGCGCATACGAGACGTCTGCCGACCTGTCAATCATTGCAACCAGGTATGGTATGGGACGACTTACAGAAGCCTTCTGTGGAAATCTGAATCACTGTGGAGAAGCCTGTCGTTCCGCCAAACTGGATGGAGATCAGGATCATCTGGAAAAGCGCCGCACAGCAGAGTGCGTTGACTGGCATTCGTGTCCTGGGTTCGATCCTACTCAAGAACGAGGAGAATGGCAAACCAGAATCACGAGCAAATGCGTAGATTGACCTTCCCGCCTGCGCTGTCAGCCCTACCGAAGGAGCGAAACCGATGACAATAATGACTGCCGACATTCCAATCGCGCCAGCTCGATTCGCGGCGTGCCGCCAAATCTCAATCATTGGAACACCAGTGGGAGTGCCGGCGATCGCTGCGATGTCCTCACTCATCGCGAAAGACGCCGCGATCAGGAAGATGAACCCAGTGACAAATCCAATGTATATTGGCAACACGATCGCCCGTGGTGCTTGCTTCCTCGCATCTTTGATCTCTTCGGTCATGCGAGTTGCACTATCGTAGCAACACATACCGTATGCCGCCTGGAGGACACCAAGCAATGCACTGTATGCCGGTGGCCATCCTGTGAGGTTGACAAAGTCCGTGAAGACGAAGCTGGCCGACCGTCGGTCGTCATTCATAGCAGTCATCGCCACGACCACGACGACGAAAAAAGCCATGTTCAACGCCAGGAAGAATTGTGACCCTTTATCAAACACCTTTGTGGCAAACATGTTTGCGACCAACGCAGCGAGTGCAATGGCCCATCCAACCAAAACATGATGCCAGTCCTGGATGACAAAATTCGGGTTGCTCAGATTTCCCAATCCGAGGAGAAAGTTCCCCGTGACGGTGTGGCTCGTAGCCCCCATTGCCAAAACTCCAATCTGAAGAAACCTGCAGTTGTTAGTGTCCAAGAAATTCAGCGTTTCGAGGCGCTTACCATCCACACAGATAGCTCATGCCTCTCCTCCACTTCCTCGGCGCAAACACCGCAACGTAGCTATACTGTCCTCCCACGACAGGATATGCACTGCACATTTCTGCGAGACTGTATGCAACGAAAAGTGACGCGATGCAAATACCGATCCAAGACCAGATCATCACCGGCGCCCCTCCCGCTTGTACGCCGACGGTGAGAACCCCAGCCAAGGCTGTCCATGATGTGACCACGGCAAAGGAGAATGCGACAATGCCTGCGAGTGAGAAGTTGCGTTTGAATTGCGGAGTGTAGCCCAGCTCTGCAACAACATCATCTTCGGAGATATCGCGGCTGTCTGTTGAAGGACTGTCCTTGCCGTGTATCTTGTCCATGGTGTGGCAAGTGTGACTTGCTTTTGTCAAAGTACTACCGGTCTCGTCATGAAGCTATCAAGAACGCATTTGCTTCTGAATTCAGAACACGACATACTGCACAGGGTACGGGCTCGCGACATCTTGGCCGTTGTCATTCGCCTAGATTAGAGCCGTGATAAGGTATGGTATGTCACGTTTGAGTGGGGCCTCGCTTTAATGCTGCGTGATAGGCTCCTCCTTGGCAGCTACGTGCGCAGTACTTGGCAAGTCTTGCAGATCTGCGGAGAATGCATCGGCGCTCATGTGGTCGTCCAGTCCTCTCAAGTTCCTTCGCCGCACGAATGGAAACGGCTGGGGCGTGGGAGAGGGCGGGATCTGAAGACACCGGAGTTCGTGGTATTTTGGGATGGGCAAATCAATGGGGCATCTTCGTGAGAATGCCTGAAACAAAAAGTGGAGATTAGATAGGCCTACGAACGGGCGATCGATAACCATTCGGAATTTGCCAGAGTCGAATGCGATGGCAAGCAAGACTTTTTAAGGAACACCGCCTGATCAAATGTTACGGATCAAGATACAATGGTATGTCACTCAACGGGCAGAGCTTTATTCCGTGTGCACTCCAGAGACCGTTCCGGATTCCTGGATTTCTCCTCGGATGTTTAGTACTGAATGGTGTTGACTGCGTCTAGCAATGCCTATATTATGGCTGAGTCGCGGTCTAGCGTACATGCCAATAACACCATGGCAAGCAAATTCGACCTTGCAAGTGGCCGCAACAATATCTAGTGACGGTCAGGTCCATGGGAGCTGTGACTTCCAAGATAGTGATACCCTTTGCCACAAGCCTAAAAGTCACAGGGCTTACATGCATAGAACACACATCTGGATATCGTGACTCCGCGAAGGACTTGAGCGTCGCCAATTGCGGTTACCTTGTGGATACGTGCAATACCGAGAGAGAGCTCAAGAACAACAAATTCGACCCTGCACTATCATTGCATCACCAATAGGTACTATATTCCTGCTCCAGCTTAGACAGAGCTGAATCTTCGAACAGCCACAGCCGCCGCTTAGCTCTCGTGCCATTGTCAATCGCCCTCGGCACCCGCACACGATTGGAAATCACTTCACAATACGCCACTGAAGACCAGGATCAAGGTGATCAGCGCAACGATCGACAAGCAGACACATGCGAGACCGGTCTGATTCCAGGATCTTGTGCGACTGCTTGACGAAACAGGGGCTGAATTCACACAAAGCCCCGACTCCATCGCGGACATCTTCTGCATCAGGCCACGATGATACTCTTCATCGCTCATTTCGGTTGTGGTAGGCAGTGCCGCCGCATCGAGGCCTGGAATTTTCTCGTCGACACCAGAATTGCACGGCTTAGCATCGGGATCAATCTTGAATACCGTGTCCTCCAGCACGTTTCGTACATCGTCCCACTGCTTTTTGTCTGCAAAGGCGTTAATCAACGTCGTGCAGGCTGCAATGGCGTCACGAGCTCCGTTCAAATGGTTGAAACTATCAATGTTCCTGGGATCTGGCATACTTGCGCCTTCCAGGCCGTCATAGAAGCCGTGCCGGTCCTTGTCCTGCGTGCCGTACGTGTGGAATGAGACGATTGGGCCCCACTTCCCAAATGTACCTGATTTGAAGCGCACATAGTGTTCCGAATCTCGACCTGCCGCGTCCTCTGGGTTGAGCAACCGTCTCTGCACGTGGCCGATGGCGTAAGAGTCCTGTAAAACGTGCATACAGATACCAAGAGCACGCTTCGGTATTTCTGTGGCTTTGAATTCGGGTGTGTCGGCCAAAATCATGTCTCGCATGGTAGCACCACGTGAGGGATCAGTTTTGTTACTGAAGTGCTCCGGAAAATGGTCACCGATTGGGTCGAGCTCCTGCACGCCCTGATCACCACATGCTAGCTTGTACATCACGCCAAGCCACTTCAAGCATCGGTCTCGAGTATCCTGGGGATACTCGCCCTCCGATGAGCCCATTGCGTGCAGAAATTGGAGGTTCCCGAAATGCGATCTTTGCGTCATGCCCTTACGATCGCCCGTGAGGTATTCTGCATACCAGTCCGCACCAGTGCCAAAATCACGATTGTCATATTCGGACCTGTTGAACAGCAAGCACGAGGGGTCATCGTTCCAGATAATGCCCCTGAAGTATTCCCACTGCTTGTGGTTGAGGTTATTGTACGTCAACGCTTTCGGAAATATCAACTTCGACCTGAGCAAGGCCGCAATGGCGATGTTCTCATGCACAGGATGCAACAGTCCAGGGCCTGGCCAATCGAAGCCAATCTCGAATTTTGCGCGAACATCGTCTTTGCCTGCGACTGTCGCCACGTTTTTGCTTGCTTTTCCCACGTTGCTCAACGGGCAAGGCGCCGGGTCGGACTCTGCAATGGCCGTCGAGTCACTGGAGACCTCCACTTCACCATAGAAGGGATGGCCAGATGTCTTGAATGGCTTCACGTCAACCTTGAGCCGGTTCCTGTCGCTGGACCAGGATTCCAGCTTGTTCTTACTCCATATCGATGCGGGATCGTCGAATTTGAGACTGAACTTCTCCACGCGATCACCAACCGCGACTTCGTAGAGTACCCAGCCTTCGCTGCCTCCCGTAACTCCAGAAATGTCAGCACGGGTATACTACCAGACAGCCAATGTTCACAAGTCTCACCTTTGGGATCTTTCAGATGAACCTGTCCTGTTGACCGCCTTTCGATGGTGTTCAACGGCTGATATAACGGCCACACGCCATATGATTCCTCGATGCCGAAATCGGCCAAGAGAAGATCAACGTCCGTGTTGTTTCTGATGGTGATGTAGCAAGAGAAATCGTTCAAGTTGCCACTGGTAGAAGCCATCTCGAATACAATGGCTCTAACAATGAGAAGCTTAGAGGATGCGTGATCACTATGCTCAAGACCAACGACGGATTTGGGAGAGACGAATGTGAAGCACTCTTCATGTTATATGAGTGACGTGCACCGCGCCAGAATAGGACGGTGCACGGGGTAGTGCTGTAACCGAGCCTGGCCTGGTTCGTCTAGAACATGCAAACGCACGAACCATGGTGAAGAACTGCTGCGGGCGCTCGGCATGCCCGACCCACTAGAACCTCTTTGGTAGACATGTGTACGCACTGGCTTCCACCTGGACTCATCTGCGTGGCTGCGCGCTAGCATCTAACAGAGGTATCTGGATCAACGTGGACTTGTGGACTACACCTATGGAGGTAGTGACTCGGACATCTACGCGAAGCCGGCTTTTGCTGATCGCTGCTGGCCGCACAGCTGTGAATGAAGTTTTCGATCAAGCAGAATGCTGCGGGCGTCACTAATGATAGGGAAGACGAAATTGTGCCTAATTGTCATGGGCAATGCAGCATTTTGTGTCTGTGTAAACGAGTGCGACGTGACCAGAGGCTACAAATTATTTACAGCACCATTTTCCAGCCACTTCAGCATGCTTCGGATCAATCTCCAACTTCACAAGATCAAGGCTTCACTACCAAACCCTCTCACTTCAGATCTGCTTTCGCAGCAACTGTTCCCGGCTTGAATACCACCTAGAGGATGTTAGCTCGAGGGATGACGAAACCCGAACAGCAGGAGACCAACATAGATGGGATCGTTGTTGTCGTTTTTCCACTCCAGGAACGAGCTAGAACATTGGGTCTTGGTGCCGCAGACATTCGTTCCTGGGCTTTGATCCTTCAACTGAATGTCAGAATTGGCAGGACCAGTGGTCCAACGACTCTTGGTCTCGCCCGACAATGCTTTGTTCTTGACATTGTAGGAAAGCCCCCAGCGACTACTTTGCCAATAGCACCAACCATCGTCGTCGATCTCGACTTCTCCAAGACTGGTGCAAGTGATGCCCTCCTGGGAGACAGTCATACTGGCAGCATGTCCCGACTTCTTCATGCAGGCATCTGCAGCAGATCCTGTGGTGAAGTCGACAGTGTAGTTTTTGCCATTGAAGGTCGATAGCCAGAAGCAAGCTTGGACCTCCTTCTCTGCAATCAGTCCGTCAGCTCATGTGCGGCAGAATGGCGATGGCTCGATCACGCACTGCCTTTGGCACCGGCCACGCTACCAGCGAAAGCGAGGGCGGTGATGGCTGCCTCAGCGATGTACTTCATGGTTGTGAATTCGAACTACGACGTCCTTGGATCTGTGCAAAAACAGTTGACGGACAGCAGCAGCTTTTTATGGATAGATATCCACCGTTGCAACTCGTGGCTAAAAAGTGAACCACAGTGGTCGGTGCTTCATGCATTGGATTGAGTCTAGAGTGATCGAAGGCAGGCCGCGTTTTCTGTACGATGGTAGCGAGACTAGAAAGCAACGAAGCTGAATGCTCTTGTCCTCCATCCTTTTCCAGCTGGCGATGCATGAAGCCGACTCTCGGGGAAGTTGAGGCCAGCTGAACGGCGCAAGCCACCGTGAAGCCTGGCGCGGAGAGGGAGCTCACAAGCCAAGCCGTGAAGAGCTCAGAGCAGGCTCGATTTACAGCCACTCTAGGCTTTTTGGGCACGTGGCAATAATGGCTTGCATTAGTCTTTGCCCCTCGTCACTCGTTTTACCTGATCCGCTCAACCACGTGGGACAATGGGTAGAGGATGAGGCCAGTGCGCCGGACTTGGCTCCCCCGGCGTTCCCGGCCCTTTCCGCTTCCAGACTCCTCCCGTGCAAAGATGTGGCTTGCGCTTGACGCGCGGCGCATTTGTAGCCGTCTACACGCGGTCACGAAGTTGTAGACCGTCTGTCTGCCCAGCTCGCTCGTGTTATTTGGAGCGGGCGAGGCCGATAGTCTACCTGCGGTGGCGTCGCGATGGCGATGATGCTGGTATCGTTGAGCGTTTTCGTGCTGCGGAGCAACCGCAGCCGTAATGGAGACCATGGGAGAGTCCAGTGTAGCCGGTGATGCGTGGTGGCAATAAGAGCTGTGTTGCAGACCGATCCAATGCTGTTACCATCATCGCCTCGTGATTTCAGCTGCCCATCGTGAAGCAGAAGCTACTATGCCATCGTCAGGGCAATATCAGGGGTCACAAGCCTACAACAACGGCTCGACTCTAATCCAAGAGTCCGTCAACCCCAACACTGGATCGCTCAATTTTTCGACGCCCTTGATCAGCCTGCAAGGCATCCGAGAGAGCGTGAACCTGAAAATCAACTTGTTCTACGCGCCAGGCACGAAGGGCACGTTCGGCCTTCCACATGGCTGGGGACTGGACCTTCCATATGTGCTTCATGGCAAAAGTGTCACGGTGCAGGGTCGTACGTATGCTATTGATGGTGAATGGACGGATGCCACCGGCTACTCGTCAGGGCTGCGGTACACGAACAATCACGGAATCAAATTTGAAGTCGTACATCCGTCCGAACCGCTACCAGACGGCCGACCAGGACAATATGGCTATAAGCTGAAACACGTGGATGGGTCGGTGGACTTTTTTGACATTCTCGGCAAGCCTATGGAGCATCATGACATCTATGGGAATTTCTTCTCTTACAACTGGGCTACAGGGGAACAGGAAAGCGTAGACTCGGGTGAGGTCCGCCTTGAATCTATCGTTGACAGCTGGGGCCAAATCGTACGCTTCGCCTATGACCTCGGACGCGAAATCAGCGTCTTCGCACCCGATGGTGGCGAGACCCTGCTTCGTTTCACGAGCACAGGAGTCACGTCTATCACAGATGCTGAAGGCAACAGAACGAACGTCGAATACGCACCATTCAATGATTCGTTCAACATCATATCGAGCATCACTTTTCCTACTGGCCTCGTGTCGGTCTACGATTACTCCGCCGTGCAGTATCTGGACGAGCATGGCGCTGTGGGTTACATTCCAGCTGTGTCCGATCATCGTAACCTTGACGCCAACAAACGATTATACAAACACAGCAGGTATGTTTACGGCGAGGACACAAATCAAACCTACACAGGCGCGGCGATCGGATGTACTATGGGCGGCTCCAAAGACACATTGATGGACGACAACGATCGAGCCTTGTCATATGAGTAAGCATTTCTACGTGCGAGCCTGTCCGTGGTCTAATGTTTTCCAGGTACGACGTTACTACTCTGAGTCTCGATGAGGACGAGCGAACGCTGGAGAAAGTGAATACGCGGTACAACAACCTGCACCTTCCGATAGTTGAGACCCGGTTCGCCGTTGACGAAAGCCACGGTCTCGTTCCTGCCCAGATGACAGCCCTGTCGTATGATCTGGACAAAGAGAAGCGTGCCAGAATATCAAGTTACCACCTTCCCATCGTGAGTGAGACCTTCTGCAATCTATCTGCTCAAGGAGACGTGACTTGGCAGCCCTTGACTCGCACAGAGACGTCTTATAATGAATATGGGAATGTCACAAACACTTTGGAATTTCTGCATGTAGGTGGCTCTGGCTATTTCAAGAAACGCTCGCTCAAGACGGAGTACACGAAGACTGTGGCAGATGTCCAGTTGCCTAGTAAACAATGGACTACCGACGAGCACGCGCGCACACTCATCTACAAGGAGCATCGAGCATCCACAGATGGACGGAGTATCTCATCAGCATCCTCGTGGTTCCAGACGAGCCTTGACGTCGGAGCTGAGCAGAAGCCCTGGAAGGAGACAACTTTCGCCTTTGACAGTTTTGGCAGGCAAACCAGCAAGACGGAAGCGTGGAGCTCCCGGAAAACCCTCCAGGATGGTATGGTCCTCGCCGTGACTACAAAGACAGATTATGCTTTCCAAAACGGAATCCTTTACAGGACTGAATACAGCTCGGACGGCGCAGCGACCGTGTTTGGGCAGGACATGCGAAAGGCACAGGCACCTATGGTATCAAAGACTCTACCACTAGGTCAGAAAGAGCTCTTTGAATATGATCTCATTGGAAGGTTGGTCAGACACACAAATGCCCTTGGTTACAGCACCAGCATCATCTATGCCACGGAGGATTTTGGCGCTTCAGAGATTGCAACATCGTCCCTTGGATATATCACCAAAAGGGCTTTCGACGTGATGGGCCGACAGATCCAGACTGCAGACAATGGGGACCCGACTCAGAGCACCACAAGTGAAGCTTCGCGGACTCTGGCTCGCATGAAATACAATGTCCTCGGCCAAGTCGTAGAATCTACTGACAAGATCGGTCTGACGACACGCAGTAGTTACGACTCTCTGCACCGGCCCTTGACCGTCGTCGATGTGCATGGGAACATTTTCAGCCACAAGTATGAGCAAGGTGGACTTCGGGTCAGTAAATTCATTAATGGAGATCTTCGCGAAGTCGGCGAACTCGATGCACTTCTCAGGCCAGTTCGAGTATCGCACTATCAAGACTCCAGCGCTGGACCCGTAAGTTACGCCAAGGTTACGGAAACTGCTTACAATGCAGACGGAAAGACAATTCGGGAAGAGCTATTTCGGGTACCAGGGGCGGATGATAAGTCATCTTCCCGGATCCAACTCAGCAGAACAACAACCTCGTACGACGCTGATGGCAATGTTGCGATTGAGACCAGGACTGGATTCTCTCAACAGGGATCGGATACCGTTGTGCGTCGATACGTCCTCGACCTCTTCGGAAATCGTGCTACATACACCAAAGAAGTCTCCTATGCAAATGGCCGTAACTTCACACATCAGGGTGCCTTGCAAATCTACGATAGTACCAATCGGTTGGCAACCTACCGTAATCAACGAGGACAGGAAGAGCGCTTCGTTTACGACAAGAATGGTTGGCTCGAGAGGTCTATACGCTTCGATGGATCGGAAACCAAGAATGTCCGGAATGCTCTTGGCCAAGTTTTGCAAACAACTTCTGGCCCTGTTACCACCAAGTGCGCTTATGATGCTGCAGGCCGCATCTTGGAGACAGAGGAAGGCGGCGACTCCATCCGCTATACGTATAGCCTTGATGGTACTCTGATTCGCGTTGCATATGCAGATGGACGTTCGCAGTCCTTTGTCCTTGACCAATTCAGTCGCAACGTGGACCAGATTGATGTCCACGGAGTACACAGGAAGACGGTATATAACGATGCCGGACTTGCGGCCCAGCAGACGTGTCAGGGCGATACATTCGTCTACAGATACGGATCTGTGAACCACACTCATGCGCAGCGCCTTGGTTTGGCTGCCACTGGAAGTCGCATTTATCAGACGAGTTACGCCTATGATGGCTTTGGCGCTCTGTCTAAGGAGAGCACTCAAGATGCATCCTCGGCGGTTATCTTGGAGACGGAGTATGAGTATGATGCTACTGACAAGATCATGTCCATCAAGTCGTCTTCTGCGTACCCGGAGCATAATTTCAGCAGGCAGTACGCCTACGATGGCATCGGGCAGCTTGTCTCGCAGCATCTAGTCGGTGAAAGCACTTCTCTGACGAAGTATGTCTACGACGGCAATTCGAATGTCCTATCAGCCGAAGTCGACGGCGTGCTTACATCCTTTGAATATAATGAGATTGATCAACGCATCGATTCTGGCTTCGTATGGGATTCCAATGGACGCCTGGTGCAAGATCCGGAAGGGCGAAAATATCGCTTCGATGGGCGCGACCGCCTCGTCTCTGTAGCTGAGCCTTCGGGTGCCCCAGTCGAGTATGCCTATCGCTCAGATGATCGGTTAGCAGCGAGACATCAAGACAAGGAAGAAAGTTCGACCTTCTTTCACAATGGGGGTGATTTCAGTGCCGTACACACCACCATGTCAGCCGGTAGCGAGAAAGATGACAAAACAAGCTTGTTCGCAGGCCCGGACTCAATCATTGCAAGTTATGAATCAGGTCAGAACACGAATCACTACTTCTGTCAGCTCGGCTCCACAGCATTGGTAGTGAGTGCATCCGGGCACATTTCGACTCAATATAGCGCATACGGACAAAAACAACTGCAGAAGACCGAACAGATGAGTCGTACGACAGATAATTTAGGGTTCACGCAGGCATTTACGGATCCCAAGACAGATCTGATCTATTTGGATTCTCGCTTTTACAACCCCAGACAAATGCTTTTCATCTCCATGGATTCATACAGAGATGAAGAAAACCGCTACAGTTATTGCTCTGGCGACCCTGTCAACCGCGTTGACCCTGACGGACACTCATGGGTCGATTACGTTGCGCCGATCGTCGGCATCGGCGTAGCGTTTCTCGTAGGCGCTGCAGTCACTGCTCTTACCGCCGGCACAGCGTTTCCTTTGGTGTTCGCTGTCCTCGGAGGTGCTGCGGGAGGCGCTCTGGGTAATGTGACGTCTTTGGCTATACAGCACGCGGCTGGAAAACGTGTCACAGGCACCGATTACATTGCAGAGGCGCTCAAAGGAGTAGTGGTCGGAGGCTTGACCGCGGGACTGGGGGCCGCTTCTGCTGCACGTTTTGGCCAGGCGACGATGAAGCATGTCCTCGCTGGCGGCATGGCGAAAGGAGCCATCACGGGCGCTGCAGGTGAAGTCACGACGCAAGTCGTCCGAGGAGAATTCAACTTTGGCAGGATCGTCAAGAGCACCATCCAAGGAGGTCTCACCGGTGCAGTGTCGGGGTACTTTGGGCGACGCACGTATTTACGATCGGAGTTGGCTCTCGGTCGAGACGCTAAAACTGGACTTGTGACAACGCAATTCAGACCGGATGATTGGGTGAACCCCTTCCTCAAAGTTCGGGCGCAAGAATCTATGATGAGTAGCGCGGCTCTTGCTCGGAGGGGGTGGATTCCAGAGGTAGAGCTTGTTTTGTAAGCCTGTGATTGCATATTTAAATATTTTTCCGCGCAAACAATGTATCGGGTGCGATTTCATGCCTGTCTCCAAGTACACACAAAAGATGGCTGGAATCAATCGCGACGGGATTCGGAATATGCGAGAAGCTGGAATTGACCTCACACGATTTTGACTAAATGACCGAGAGAATCTACCTCACCACAGGAGAGCCAAATCGCCCCGAGAAAAGAACACTTCCAATGTGTACACAAACCGAGATTCGCATCTTTCCGACCTCTACCATCACATATTCAAATCGCAAGCACCTTCATCCCGAGACACGCAGCTGGCAACTCCTTGTACCCTTCTCTCTGCATCTTTCAAATCACCTCGTTGACCGCCCACCACTGCGTCGGAGTCAACACGCGCGTATCCATCCACCATTCCCACAGCGGCGAGTACGACTTGCCGACTCTCAAAACGCCAGCCGCAGGAGAGAAGTGCGAGATGGTGGCGCCGGCTCTCACGAAGGTGGTTGTGATCTTCGCGAGCGCGCCATTCTTTGGCCTCCCGGAAGAGTCGGAGTGGGCGGCTTTGATCTCCGTAGCTAGTTCTCTTAGCCACTGGGGGATTGGACGAGCTTCGACGTAAGGGGCCATGTCCCTGTGGAGAGATATCTGCCTCGAGGTAGGTGCAGCTGTGTCTGGAGGTGGCGCGGACTTTGGTACGTTCGTCAAAAGTTCATCAGTGGTGGCGGATGATTGAGTTTCCGCTGAGGTCGGTGCGACCGGTAGTGTTGCAGCATGTGGTGTTTTGGAAGCAGATGCGTTAAGATCGACAGAGGTTTGAGGTCGTTCTGCATCCATCGGTGTATTTGGAGTGGGAGCATCAAGGGATGCGGCTGGTGGATCGCTCTGGAGTGGCTGTAGGGCGGGTTGCGGATCCGGAGTAGTGAGCTTCGTCTTCTTTGAAGATCGCTCCATCTTCTTTGGAAATCGCTCAATCTCGGACTCGATCTCGTCTTCGAGTCTGTTTACTTTCTGTGAGGAGTCGAGAATCACGGAATCTCTCCTACGCTTCATGCTTGTCCGATCACAAAGGTCTGAGTTGTGCAGGAAAGTTTCGATGTTCCTGATATCATACTCCTTGCTGATCTCGGGCGGTGTCTGATTCATCTGAGGCGGCGTCGGCGGTGGTGCACGAGGACTCGTCGGCAAGCGAAGACGACAGCCGTTTGCGTTGCTTGTGGCGGGTGGAGATCCGGCGGGTGTGACGATGTCGCCACGATCAGCACGTTGTGCGAGACTGACGTACTGAACGGGTCTGCCGTTATGAGAATCGGCTTCGGCGCGGAGTTCATTGCGGAGTAGTATTTGGCGCCGGAGCGACTCGAAGCGTTCTGTCAGCGACAGCGCCATCGCTACTCTACTGTTCAGCGAAGGAATGGAACGAGTGAGGATGTCTGGAGCATGTCACCGAGCGGTGTCGCGTCGGTAGATGTGGATATGGCATGGCTGGACGTGCATAATAGCCTCAGCAGGCCATTCATGCGATGGCCCACTTATCTGACAAGTGAAGTGGCGTTGGTGATTGCATCTGCACGTGCATATATCAAACGCCGTGCTTGGCGCGTGAAGCTTGATGCGAGTGAATGGACAGCCTCGACAGTGTTAGAATGCCAGGATTTCGATAACTCGAACACGGACAGAGGTTTGGAGGACGAGTATGAGGCGCAAAAGAGACAGGAGGAGTTCCAGTGGGAGTTCTGGGGCATGAGCAACCACTTCAAGACCGGCCTGCTACAACGCTGGCGATAGGAAGTACGACGGCAGATGTATTCGAGGGTACTTGCTAGCTCCTGCATAGGATTCGATATCATTGCATCAGGATCTCAGCGACTCATCACCACCCCAGGGTTACAACAGAGAATCATCGAACCAACCTAGGCGCCGTCCCAGTTCACTCTCCCCGTCTCCATACCAGTCAAGACCAAACTACTGCGGCGCACCTGGTAGCGGTCTGTCGGCGGCGTCGGGAGCTGCAGGGCGGTTCGCGGGAGCCGATGGAGTCCTGTC